>UNPT01000266.1:0-71931 GCA_900536445.1 Hymenoscyphus occultus
TAGGGGATCGAGTCGTCTAATTCTTGCTTCGAGTCCTTCGCTCTTAGCGATTAGTGTGATTTCAGGGGCAAGAAGCCCAGCCTCCTTTAGCAAGACTAACGTCGGGGTAGTCTTATAGACTAGAAGAACTACCCTACCGCACTTGCTTACTACCTTGTCCAAGGTTAAAAGGTATTAGCTGATCCCGTTACTAATTAGCTTCCTTCCTTAGCCTCGTAGACAGGTCCGCCCTAGGAACCAGGTCTCGCTACCAAAGTAGGCGACTAAAAGGATACAAGCTGTAACCGCCTGCTTTAGAAGGTAGGGGGATGAGCCTCGTACTATGTTTATAGTACTCTTTAGCGTATTAGCGACAAATGTAGCCCTAGCCGCTATTCGCTTAACATGTCCGTAGAAGGATAGTCGAGAGTTAAAGAAGACACTAAGCCACCGAAGCTCCTTACAAGGGAGTATTACCCTCTCTCCAACCTTAATAGAGGGGGGGGGGGGGGGGGGGGGGGGGGGGGGGGGGCGGATACCTCTACCTCTCTGTCGCTTTTTCCGAGAGAAGTGTATTAGCTTAGACTTATCGTTATTAAAAGTGACCCCCTCCTCAGTGCCCCACTCAAGAGCAGCCTCTACTTGTCCTGTGAGGGTCCTTATATTCTCCTCTTTACTAGCTCCTATAGCTAGAAGCGCAACGTCGTCGGCGTAGCCGAACCTCTGTAGCATAGGGAGAGCCCCTAGTCCAGGGGTAAAAAGCGGCTGTATATATAACATAAATAGAATCGGGGATATAGGCGAGCCCTGCGGGAGGCCGCACTTGAGGGGGGTCTTGTCGCCGGTTTGTCCGTCAAGTTTAATTTGTATAGTTCTCTCAGAGAGGAATAAGGTAGCCCAAGCTATAACCTCTCTAGGCCAGCCATGCTCGCGGAGCCTCCTAATAAGACGGCCGGGTAGGACTACGTCAAACGCTCCTTTTACGTCAAGGGTAAGAAGACAGGCTTCCTTACCCTCGCTTAGAGCCCTCTCTATATTAAAGGTAAGGCAGGTAGTCAGGTCTGTAGCCGCTCTAAGAGGGAGGGCGCCAAACTGGTTAGGACCGAGTATTTCCCGCTTAATTGTAATCCACGAGATCCGTTTAGCAAGGAGCCTCTCAAGCCCTTTTCCTAGTACAGAGAGGAGCGAGATAGGACAGTAGGCTCTCGGGGACGATTTATCCTTCTTATTTGGCTTAGGGATAATAGTAATAATCGCGGACCGAAAGGCTCTAGGGTAATACCCTACTTTGAGGCAGCCTTTATAAAGGGCTGAGACTAGGTAGGATATTCTCGGCCAAGCTAGCTTAAAGATCCCTGTTACTAGCTCGTCTTCTCCAGGGGCTGTAGACGCCTTACCTAGGATCGACTCCTCAACCTCTAGTAGAGTAAGAGGAGCCCAGGGCAGCTGGCAAGTAGGAATAGTAGGGGAGTCGAAGGGGATATCTCTGACCTCAGCTTTATTTGTAAGGAGATCTTGTACTAGGATCTCTTACTTCTCCTTAGTAGAGAAGCTAATCCGCCCGTCTATGCTCCGAAGAGGGGGAGACTTATAGGACCCAGTGCTTTAGTACTACTTACAGATCTTAAAGACGTCCTTACTCTCGATAGCCCTGTCGATAAGGCCTCTAAATTGTAGGCTTTTAGCCTTCCGGATCTCTTTACGAAGCTTTTTCTGGGTAGAGTCAATTCCTTCCAAGTTATAAAGACGACGGTCTCGCTTAATTTGACTAGCGAGGGCCCGGCACTCCTCTGACCACCAAGGGTGTCTAAAGCCATGGCCTAGACCTCGCTTAGCGCTAGCCTGATAGGCGCTATATAGCGCTCCTGTAACATAGGAGGCAAGAGAGTCTAAGTCGCTTGAATAAGGCTGGTCTAGGAGCTGAAAGAGCTAGTCAGAATCAAGCTTAGTTTCGAGGGTCGAGTGGAAGGCAAGGTGGCTTATTAAGCTAAACTTAAGTAGTGGGCTCCTAAGAGCAGGGTTGCCGATCTAAGGAAGCTGGGTTAGACAAGGGAGGTGGTCTAAGTCGTAATCAAAGGCTAGGTTAACCTTAGTAGAAGCTCCTCTTTGGAAGAGCTCACTAGAGCAGAAGCTTAGGTCTAGGGTATTACTGAGCGAGTGCGTTTAGGTTCCTAGGTGGGTAAGGAGTTGTAGACCCTTATCTTCTACCCAGTCGACGAACCTAGAAGCTAGAGGGCTTTCTTGTCCAGAGTACTTAGGCTACTAGGTACGGCTCTTTATATTGAGGTCCCCTACTAGAAATAAAGGACCGCTTCCCAGATGCCGAGATCCTATAGTAAGCTTAAGAGCGTTACCCGCTCCTAGGGCACCAGCCGGGGCCTTATAGACGTTAAGGATCCTTAGCGGGGGGCTAACTAAGGGGCAGATTTCTAGTAGAACAAGGTCTCTACTTTGTATACCAGCGCTAGTCGGGGAGCATTGATTAGTTCTTAGCCTAGCTCCTTTACGTAGGAACGTAAGGGCTCTTAGAGGGCTAGCCTCCTAGTCGCAAATAGGGGCTAGGCACTCGTAGTTTGGGTGCCACTTTGTAATCCGCCGCTCTATCTCTCTAAGATAGATATAAGGCTCTTGAACAAGGATAATGTCTATTCGGCTCTTATGAGCGAGCTATAGAAGGAGCTCTTGATAGTTAGCCGACTTGTAGACGTTGATTTGTAGGATCTGTAGGCATCGGTTCCTCCTTGTCTAGTGTCCTACCATTATAGAGTCGGAGAGGGAAGGGCTAGCGTAGAAGGGCCTACGTTGTCAGGGGGTAGAGAGGCGGAACTAGGGCGTCGTAGGATAGCTCTAGGAGTACAGGGGGGTTCTATACTTGTCTCGGTAGTCTGGCAAGGTAAGTCCTCCTCCCCGCGCTTCCTTATCTTATTACAGGCTTGCTATATAGTAAGCCGGTTCTCTCTCGACTAAAGCTTTCCTAGCCTAGAGGGTCTAAGCTAGCATTTCAGATCGTCCGCCGCGTAGGGGCCGTAGTAGTAAAGGCACCGTATCCGATAGCTAGAGTGCTTAATACACCGAGGGTGTGAAGCTTCTAAGTGCTTCCCGCTACTATATAGCTAGTACTTCTTATTCTTCCCGTAAATCCGAGTATTATACTATCCCTAGTATATCGTATACTATACTTTCTTAGAGATCTTAGGAAGTCTCTTAATATAAACCCTTCTACTAAGGATCGGGGTAAGAGAGAGAAGAGGGTTAGAGGTAGTAACCTTCTTTGTCTCGATAAAGACTGTCTAGGCAGTATATGGCTGCTAAGGGTCTAGTGAGGATGTCGTAAGCTGGGCTCGCGCAGAGGTAACTCCGAGCCTCTTAGAGATAGCAACAATAAGGTTGTCCCCAGTAGTCGGGCGAAGAGTAGTCTTAATAGAGCCCTTCTCTGTTATAGCTACTATCTCAAATAACCGGGGAACATTAGAGAAGAGAAAGGGGGTCTAGTCCTAGGCGGCTTCGATCTAGGCGGCCGAGAACAAGGTCTGTATATTAGCTCTCTTAGTTGTAAGAAGAGAGCTTTGAGTAGCTTAGTTAACTAGGATAATAGCGAAGCCTGTGAATACTTTAAGGACGTTATATACAAGTCCTTTACAGCCGACCTTTGGGTCGTTTAGTACTGAGAGCATAGCCTAGGCAGAGAGCTTTCGCTTAGGAGCCTCTAGGTCAAGGCGGATATAAACCCGGATATTAGATATTGCTTCCTTAGTCTTCTTAGAAGACTAAGTAATAGTTATAAGCTCTACCGAGGGGAGGGCGGGGTTAACTGAGCGCATATCTAGTATAGTTGTTCTAGCCTAGGCGCCTGCTAAGGCAGCCGCGGTCCGTACGTAGGAAGTTTTTTCCGCTATAGGAAGGGGAGAGGGTAGGGTAGAATCGTCCTCTATTGCTCGCAAAAGAGGCCGGCGTAGCTCAAGGGCTGTTTTTAGTACAGGGGGGGAGTTCCCTTGTATATAGGCGTTGTGAAAAGCTAGGCAAAGGTCGCCTATTTGTTGACAGAGGTCGCGTAGTAGCGGAAGGACGTCGTCGGGAGCCTTGTTAAGAAACGTACTTAGGTAGTGGTCTACTGCCTCTGCAGTTCCACCAAAGTAGGTCTGTCCCACTCGGTTCCGTTCAAGGACTTTAGAAGTCCCAGCGACAAACAGTTGTTGTATATTTGGGATAGGGGGCAGGGGGCGGCTTCCTACTCCCCTAGGAACCCTTATACAGGGGGTAGGGGTGAGAGGGGGCCTAGGAGGAGCCATCTCCTCAGAGGGAAATAGATTGTTTAGTCTAGGAGAGAAGAGACTGAATCGTTTAGAACAAAAGTTTTAGTCCGCGAAAAAAGGTGTGGATGGGCGCGAAACATATAAAGGTGATAGCCGGATTTTCCTAAATGTCTCGTTGTCTTCACCTTTGACAATTTCTCGCTTACTCGCTCAACCTCAGCTTCACCCAAAACGCAAACTCTCTAGAAGCAAACGTTCCTCCTTTCAACAACCATACTTGCGACCTTCTTACGCGACCTTTTCACCATCAACCAACTCAATCAAGGAGATCTCGCTTTATCCAATTCACACATATACCCAATACAACTCCTCCACGTACTCATCAGACATACCATCCAAAGCCAACAAAGCCTTCCTCAAAATGTCAGCAAAAAGAAAAGCCTGCGGAGCCATCGCAGCCTCACCCGCCGACAAGAAGCCCAAGTATGTCCACATCCCATCATTTTGCTTTCCAGCTAACATTCCAAAGGCGCATGACAATCATCAAGATTTCCGACTTCGAAAGCAATGACAATCACAACGTAACTCTTCTCAACAATGGCTTCAAAGTTGAGGTCGAGATGGAGACTCCGGCTGAACACCAGGTAAGAGTTGACAATGAGGAGAAGGAGAAAGTGAAGATGCAAGAAAATCTCGTCAAGAAGGATGAACGGATTGCTGCTCTTGAGGAGAGTTTGCGACAACATGAAGCTACGATTTCTGAAAGAGAGAGGGAGAAGGTGAAGGTGCTGGAGGATCGAGCAACGGATCTAGCAAAGAAGCAAGAAGAACTAATCAGGAAAGATGCAAAGATTGCTGCTCTTGAGGACAGTGCCCAACACAGTGATCTCATCATTGCTCAGCTGATGGGAGCTGTTTATGCTGGCATTAGAGATATTACAGATCTCAACAAGAAGCAAGCCATTAGGAATATTTTGGAAGTGGCATACAAAATCCATTTAGACCATCTCAAGGAGGATTCAAAATTCACCAGAGATACCAAGGAGAAAACCTTTATGGAGCTAGTTACTAAGATCTCAGACGATATTGTGAAGTATGCTAATACTTTGTGGTAAGTATTCATCCTTTCTTCAAAAAGAAGGGTTTTATGACTAACACATGACAGATATCTCCTCAAAAGACAGGAAAAGTCTTACAGCCTACCAGGAACTGAGTGGAGGTACAACTTGCAGTTATATACACCCCCTTGTACTCACCCTCTAAGGATTTACCATTCATCTCTCTACCCGTCATACATCACCAAATTAACAACACGCCATCAATGATCTTAAGAAGCTCAATGCAATGTTTCTCCATAGGTGATACCTAATTTCTTGCTCTCCAAAAACTTGAGATATACCATCTGAACTGTGATCCATGAATGAAGTTTTTCACTGCAAATCCGCCATTCTCTGCGTAAATTTCCTTCATAAGAACCACACCAAATGCCCTCAATCCTCACAAGCCCCACCAGGTGAAGTAAGATACTTTCCACCTCTGAGTTTAAATCAAGCCCCAATAGAAACCACCAAATCACTTTCAAATAATCAGAACAACAGGACATACATGACCCCACAAGGATTAAGGAAAAGACGTTAGAGAAAAGAGAAAGACACTCCATTTTCAAAACTTCATTCACGAACCCTCATACCCAGATGCCCCAACGAAAATATCTCAACCAGCCCCTCCTATCATCCTATCCTCCTTACCCCAGACCCTCTCATTATCAGCGAATCCCGTAACCATCCGCCCTCACCCTCTCCCCAAAAAGGTCTTCCACAACCCAAGCAGTTCAAGTACTTAACCTACTTCGCGACGCCTACTAAACCTAACTTAAAGGGATCCAAGCCCTACTTCACTTATACTTAAACTTATATACTACATTAGTAGTTAAATCCACTACTCAACGATAATCAGGTAGACATATACACTTCTTGCCCCAACTTAACTTAACAATTACTTCACTTGTACTTAACTACCTAGTACTCATTCCACGTCTTTCACCCCCCCCTTGACTTAATATTCAATCATCGGCCAGCTCCCGCATACATACATCCTGGCTCCAATGTATCTATATCTGTGATATCGTTCATCGTGGTTTTTGGCACGAAGAAATGATTGAGAAGTAGCTTAGTCGATTTCGCATCCAGATCTCGCTTATGGACATAAAATATTTGCCCCTCCTATATCAAAGTAATTATATCCTCACCATCTCCTACCACGCAACACAAAAGATACCACCTTCCCTCCTCTTTCCAATAATAACCACATCAACAAACATAAAAACCCCCAAACCTCTTCGAATAGCCAAAGTCAAATTCAAAAGCACAACAATCTACCTCCAAGTAGACCGTAGTAAGAGCCAAGGTCTTATACCATATCTATATTCCTCTTTTATATTCGATGTACGCGTAACACGTTAGCAGCAGAGAACCAGTTTCTATGCATTGGAAAGTCTCAAAACAGGAGGTCCAGGTAGATGGGTCACGTGACCCCTTCTCCTCCCTGACAACAAACTATTTACGATCCATCCCGCATTCCAAGAACGACATCTCTCCTATGAGATAACTATACTTAAAAAATTAATTTGTTCCCGAACTTTCATCACCATCCGCTGCGGAACCTATCTACCTGATCATAATACCTACTATCTACACCCAACCCATACACTCATGAAGTGTAATCTTACTGGACATGGGGTTCTGTACAAACCCAACCTTACAACCTTCATATTCCAAGTGCCTTCCACCCCCATTCATTCCTATTATCGTATAATCTCCAACAACCACATTACTTGCCCCAATAGCAAAACACAAGACCTCACAAACCCCAATAATCCATCTATTCCAAAAATATAAACGCACTCACCACAAGAAGTCTCAGAGCTGTGGTATCAACAAGAAGAACCCTTCTGACAATGAATCGTATCGCATATTCGCACCATCTAATTCTCAATCTCAGTCATCAGTCTACGTACAATACAATCTATTCAACTGGCAATCCACTTCAACACACTTAACAGCAGAGTATCACACGTAACGCACAACCCTCGCCTGTCATAATCTCCCACATCCTTCCTACTCGAGAACTTCAACTCCACACCCCTCAAGCAATCCAATCAACACTAGGATTCCTCTCCTCCTCCCCCAACCCAACCTCGAGACCTTTCCCCAACTCCCTCTTCACTTGAACCCCATCCCTACACTCTCCCTCCACCCCATTCGAATTTCCCCCCCTCTCACTTCCAAGAGTCCCAGTCAACGTCCTATAGATCCCCGCACAATCATCCTCTGGACCTTGTGGACTCTTCTCCTTCAAAAGCGCAGTCCTCTCAATAGTAGGCGCTCTATCTCTCAGACTCATGCCAACATCAAAACCAGTAGCAATCGCCGGCCTCAAACAAGTTTCCGCCTCCTCAATGGCAAGCGCTTCAATCTCAGTGGGTGAAGGCGGTCGAGGTGGCGGGCAAACAGAAGGCGGCCGTCTCTGCGACCACGTTCCCGCTCTCTTCCCTTTGTCAGGACTATCAATAGTCCTTACCCTTTTTACCACCGTACTTTCTCCACCACCAAGCGTACGCGATTCCGATGCGACAGATACATCAAGTCGTGAACCAGTTTCATCAGAAACTCCCGTCTTGGGCTCGGCTTTCGGTTGGAGTTTGATAGAGCCCTCCGATTTGACAATATGAGGCAGGGTAAGCGGTTTCTTGAATTGTCTTGGTTCTGAATATGCATCGGATCTCATCATAGGAGGTCGAATGACGATTTCTCCGGGTCGTACCAGGGATTGACTTCTCGTTGTGACCGTTATAGAGCCCGATGGCCCACAAGTCATATCGAGTCCGATATCATAAAGAGATTGACACTGGCGGCCTGTATGTTCGATCTCTATATTTGGCAACGGTGAGTACCAGTCATTGGTCGTTTTTCGCGAAGCGAGAGGAGGGAAAGAAACAACATCCGCGAGTTGAGAGGCCGTAGTGGTCAGTCCGGGTCGACGACGAGCCGTTACTTGCTTTTTTCTTTTGGTTGATTTACAGCTCTCTGAAGCTGATTGAGATTGACTGTCTTTTGAGAGTTTCCTTGTGTCATTATCAGAAACAGGCTGTTGGGTAGATATTGTGGCCCGTGAAGGATTCGTATTTGGAGGATCCCACGCCCACTCCCGTGCGCCGGGGAAGAAAGTAGTGATCAATTGGCTTGAGTCGAATGGTATGGCCGATTTAGCAGTTGCTTTGTCAACTTTTACTTTGTCAACTTGAAGCAAGTCGCTTGGCATTAGGATGATCGATTCGGCAGGGCTGCCTGGTATAGGGGTGTTGGGTTCAGAAAGAAAATAATCATCTTTAGGAAGGGTGCAGGCGGTGGGTGTAGAAAGGGGAGATTTGTCAGATTTCCAAATAATTTCTTGTTTTTCTTGTCGTGGGCCTCCTTTGATGCGTTTTGTAGTGGTCGTTGTATCAGATCTCTTGCCGAAGAAGCCGCGGTAGAAATTATCGAAATGAGTAGGCATTTCATCGTCCGACCCATTGCTGTGATCTGACCCTGTCATTCCCCAAATGAGAGCGTGTACACTAGCTCCTGATTGCGCTGACAGCTTCTTTTTTCTTCTCATCATAGCACCGGCTTCAAAATAATCTTCGGCCGTCATATGTTTTCGGAGGCACTTCTTCCGTAAGTTGGTAGCTTGAACGGTAGTACCCGAGGGTCTAAGCGTCGACATTAAGGGTGATAATTTCTCGACGGAATGTTTGATGAGCGGGCCAGGAGGTTCACGACTATTGATTTCTGCCTCCACTAGGTCAGCAATGGCTTGGATATCTTTGCTAGTGATCAAGAAAGTCCCAGTAGGCCGTCTCTGAAACAGCCTTTTCGAGCATTCTGTTCCGCAAGATTTGTTGTCAGGAGCTTTGTCAGTGAGTTCGAGAGGGTGGATGTCTACCACCGGAACAGTCACCCCAGGGGAAGAAACTCCATGATCATCTGAGCTTGGTTTGGTTAAGGTGATGCTCGAGGGCGGGTTCAACTGAACTGGTTTCACCTTCCTTTCTGTCAAAATGTCACGAATCGTATGAATGACATTGTCGACGTGGACGTCGAGTTCTTCGGTTGTGTTTGGTGGCGCGCCTGGACATCCATCCGGAGAAGCTTTATTACCTGCTTCGGCATACCTACCAGGCGTGCTTATTAAAGCGTCTGTGAAGATACCCGGCAGTGGGAGATCCGATAATTGTGGCGCCTTTGAACCTACGATTCTGGTGTAGGCTGAACTCCATCTTCTACTTGAATGATCTGCTGGCGGAGTGACAATGAAATTCGGCCATTCGTGTTCGGAGGATACAGCGCTATTCGGCGTGTTCTGTAATCTGAACTCCATATCTCGACTTTGTATGATTCTCCTACGGTCATCGTATCCTTGTCGGATAGTTTGCCGTTCGTTAGAGTATGCCCTCAAGCGATTATAAGACTTGTCAGAGTTGTGAAGTCGCCTATGATGATGGCGACGCTTTTTCGTTCCTTCATGCCTTCTTGCAAACAGTCCACCTAATGGCATAGTCCTTGCTCTCTTGGGCTTTGGCATCATCTTCAGCCCATCTGAACCGCTTCGTGGCTTATGAGGAGGTTGTTCACAATCAGCTTGTGGAAGCGGTGGTGAGAGGTATCCGCCACTGCTGTTGCTGCTCCGACTACATGGAGTGGGGCATGATTGGCATGATCCAGCAGATGCTGGCTCTGGGCTGAGGTGACCAGGGGACGATAATTTATCTGATTGTGTTTGTCGACCCGGCGTGGATGGAGGTTCGCCTGTTGGTAGAGAAAAGTAACACGGATCTTGACTGGGTGAAACCTCAGATCCAAATGGAGTTTGAAGGATGCTCTGTGGAGCCGGTATGTTAGGATTCATAGGAAGATGGCAGTTTATTGATGTAGTGTTTGATGCGGGGGTAAGACTCGAAGTTTTTGCGGTAACGAATTTGCCATTTTGTTTGGATTTTGGAGTCGGATCCCAGACTCTATGCGCGGGTTCAGGCGTGAGAAGAGGAAACGGTTCTGACGGCGAAGCCGAAAGCTCAGGAGCGGGTAATGGAGAACTCGAATGTGAAGACATTAGGGAAAATGCTTAGGAAAATATTATGAAGAGAGCCCCAGATAACACACAACCACAGCCCAGCAAAAGAGCGCGCTGGGGAATTGCGCTGCAGGCAAAGTATATGAAGATGAGGGTGACTTCAGGTTCTCGAGGTCAGGACGACAAGAAGCAAAATTCTGATGTGTGATGGATATCGTGAGGAAGTTGCGATCATTGTGTATATCATATTTGGACAAGACTTCTCTCCTAAAATGGGAAGGAGCCAATCAGACCGAGACAATAGCGTCGGTAAGTACCAGGTAGGTATCTTTCGCTGTCTCAACTTTCCGGAGCAACAGACCATTGTCATAAAAGCCTCGATCAAGGTCCCCCAATTAGCCCAAACTCTTGGGTTGATCAAAGTCATTGTTCAAAACAGTCTACGGCAATTCAAAGCATGGTTTGGCAGGTTTGCTAGTTTTCCTAAATCTTTTCAATTAGTGACTACGATTGCCCAAGAAAGTCACACACAACAACGGGCTAAAACGAAGCTGTAAGAAAAGAAGGGTATTATATTAGGTAGACTACTTGCTGGCCACATCGAAATCAACGCGTCCAAGCCCTTGTCCTTTCCATGGCATATTTTCCATCACTTTGCGCCAAACACCGGGTATCTCGTTCCATATCATATCGCCATGAAGAATCGAAAATTAAACTTGCATCTCGACATTAGGATTATTTTTCGAGTATGAACCGCGGGTAGACCAGCAATGCATAGCAGAAAAAACAGTCGACACAAGGAATAGCAACCTGCAACTTGTAAGCATTACCCACGAGCTTAAACGATACCACAACATACCACTCGAATGCACCAAATACTGCAGCTGCTTGACTCGATTTGCAATATGACCATCGACTGTCACATCCCCAATCATTCAACAAGACTGCAAATGCGATGAACCCTGCAAACCAGAATATCATGGTAACAAATTCAGCGCCGAGAATAGCATATTTGTGAGCGAATCGCGCAAATCGTATGGGTGCGAGGACGAGATAGATCAGTATCAAGAGGGTCCAAATACTGCAAAAGAGCAGGAAATCGACCTGTGATGGTGACCAATTCCCATAATAGCGGCTTACAACTAGAGTTTGTTAGATGGCACGCATAGTTTTGGGCAATAAGCATACTATAAGCAGTGAGGCCAAGTTCAATGACACCAAAAACGGCCTGCAAGATGCGCAAAGGCAGGGTGAAAGCTTGCGTATTGACCATGGTGATTAAGTGATAATTTTCTCGTGTACAAGTATTTATAATGTTTCGCGAAAGTTGACCGGATGCTGGTTTATCAAACTTATGGCAGTTGGCCCGGTGGCAGTTGAGGAATGTTGGTAGTCCAACGGTCTTTGTGGCTGACTTGTTTCAAAATAGGCGCAGATGAACTGGAAGAACAAAGAAAGTATTATAGGTCTCCCAAGACAAGGCAATATATAGAATGCCGTGAATGCGTCATTGCAAGTCGTCCTGGCTGAAAACCCCCAGCATCAGCCAGTCAAACAGGAGAAGGAGGGTGGCTGAGAAATAAAGTTTCAGAAGACACGATTGGATGCAGGTAAGCTGTAGCAATGGGGAGATGCGAATGTGATCTGGTGACGTGGTTGCCCACGAAGAGTGGTTGGGCAAGAAAAACCTGACGAGTTCGCCCCTGGCCCCACCAATGATTCGTGGCTCTCAGCCACACCACACCACAACACCTAGCCCAACGTTGACCGCCGCGTCTTTTGTGCCGGGCCAGAAAGGGGAATCTGGTGTATAAAATTGTTCTACAAGTACTTGTTGAGTACTTGAGGAAGATCCAGGAAGATCCAAAAAGGCCAGTGTCTTGATGCAATGACGTCATTGAGGCGATTCAGGTGTTTGAAATCGAGTTCAACCGTTGTTTTGCCAGAGACGAGTATTGGACATCCCTTCCCCCCAAACCTCACGAGTCCAGGATCGTGGTCATATCATTCCAATATTCCGTCCGTTTCCTCGACAGAAGATCCCACTGCGCATCCAGAAGACCAATCTCCCGATCAACTTGTCTCTGAGCACAATTCTTCAAGAAATTGGCTGTGTAGACATCCTTCTGAACCGATCCCGAAGCCAGAAACAAAATGGCCTCCTCTAACCTCTTGATATTCGCCTCCTGGTAGCTGATATATTCATACTGATGCACGCTCGAAGCTCTTAGCCTGCGAATCATTCGTCTTCGGTGTCGCAGAAGGCTGTCTTCGGCCACATCAATGCAATAGTAACGAAGGTCGATGTCCTCGCGGATGCGAATCTCATCTTTGATTAGGACTTTCCGACAGGTTCTACATTGACCAGATCTGGGGAGCATGTTGGTGAGAATTGCACGTTCGCAGGTTGCGGTGTCTTTGCACGGCGTGTCTTCGTTGGTGGTACCCGGACATCCTGCTCCGTTGTTGCAGTCGTACTCGTCGCAGTGGCGGTAGAGTGGTCCGGTTTGAAGATCCTCGCAGGAGAATCGGTATTGGCTGTAGTAACACATTCTGATCTTCTCCCAGTGGCTGTACTGTGACTGTCTTTGCGATGTGTCGATGGCGGCGTGTGAGTAGTTTGAGTTGGGAAGAGTCGAAGGTGAGCTTGACACGCAATGTGCTGGTTGCTTGCGTACTATATCGAACTCGTCTGCCTGCTGCAGAATAGCAGTAGAGAGTTTTGGAGTTCGAAAGTTTCAATGTGTATCGAGGGATCGTGTATCACTAGGAGTCGAGGTTTCTTTGACTGGACAGGTTCAAGTACGGAGTGGGGGTCACCCTAGCTGAAGCTCTCCCGTCGAATGCGGGGAGGGGACCTTTGGGGTACCACTGGGTACTCGTACTCGTAAAAGGAATAGCGCGACCGCGACCTTTCCACGTCGCTCGATCCTCGCTTACCTAGCACACCGCCCACCACTCACTCGCGGCCACCACGATCTCGCTACAAACATTTCCTAAAGCGTCCAAGAGACCCTCTAAATCGACCAATAAAACTGCAAAAAAATCCTAACACCTTTAAGGTGCCGCCAGGGAGCGTAAACCAGACGTACTGAGTTTTTCTATTCGGCTATCATTCCTGCGCTCTTCCGTTTTTAGAAAACAGGCACAATATTTCAGTGTGTACGGCCGTTAACTCAATGTTACCACTGAACCAGATAGACGATATTCCGTAGAAGCGTACAAATGATTGACGATGAGGTGCTTACTTGGGACTTTAAGGACATGGGTGTGCTTTTGTGTTGGTAGACGGTGGGATCGGTATGTGAAGACCAGAAAATAGTTTGTAGATGACCTCATAAACCTCTAGTTACATATTACTAGACTGGCACTTGCAAATTCTTAGGTCAGAAAGCAAGATACTTGAGCGATGCATTCCTCCTATCTTCCCATTCTCTTCTTCACTTTTATTCCACGTCTCGTTATCCTTTCTATACATAAAACTCACTCAAACTTCACCATGGCGCCCATACTCACCAACCGAAGTCTTTCCCTCAACTATACGCTCCCTGCCCTACTCATCCAAAAGCCCATGACCGTCTTTTCAAACTACACACCACAGTCTACAAATCCACAGAATGAATCAAACGACAACAATATCGATGCTCCCTTCCTATTGCCAGGGGTTGTAATCTTCATATTAGTGTTTTTATTTATTATGTTGGGATTACTTATCTGTAAGCTCCTCTTCCATCTGCGCTTCTTCTCTGTCTACTCAAAATAAAATGGGACAGAGGGATTATGCTGATTGAAAATAGATATCGAAGTGGCGCAAGAAGAAAGAGAAGAACAGGAGAGGGCGATGCGAAGAGTCATGTATGCAAAGATGAGATGTAGGATTTTATCTGTTTCGCGCTAGTGTTCATTTGAGCTATGCCATTGGTACTAATATTGAACAGATACAGAAGAGAAAGACTTATCAGTACCTACGGAGTCATCATCGTCATCAGAAGAAAGAACAGCACTCGTCTCTTTACTGTCGCCCGAGGAAATGGACAGCGTGGAAGAAGCGTGCGAAAGAGATTATGTCCTATTTGACGACATATCGCTCTCTGCACTTCGCTTGTTCGTCAGCGTTGCTGAAATGGGTGCCCTTCGTCTTTCGAATTGACGAAGCACGTATGATGCGTTTGGCATTATAGATTTGGGCAGCAAGTACTTGGAATATAGAGGAGATGGAGGATGCTGAAATACTTGCTGTTGCGCTGGCTAAGAATGGTATTAGGTGGTTAAGGGCGTCTGTTGAGGAGTTAAAGAAGGAGATGAGGTTGTACGCGGATGCTTAGGAATGAAGCATGTAGGTAGGAAGAGATTGGGTAGAGGGTCATGAGTAGGATTTTGGTTTTGGTCTCCAGAAGTTTGGTGGTCATCGTAGCTTTATACGCGTTATTAGATGATCTCGGCTATTTTATACAACTGTCTTTTTAAAATGACCAGCGCTTGATTATGCCACAACTGAGCTAAGTATCTAGTTGACAAAGACTGGTAATTTGATGATGTCCTGTCCATGAAACTATAAAGCGACATTAGAAGATTACAGGCTTATCCACCAAAGATAATATATATATATATAGATCTTATCCTAGTCAGCGGATCCAGTTTAGCGTGGCTCAAAGTGCGCCTCACTCAGTTGTTGGCAATGTGTAAAAGATTTTGAGTATTCCATATTCATTCCAAGCCCGAAGATCTTCACATTGACACTAACAAGGGGGTTGAGGGGTATTGTCGCTTAATTCTCCAGCTTAAACAACCACTTGTTGAACTCCGTAGTATCCAAACCCTGTAGTACCATATTCCTCGCACTCTTCCACATCTTAGAATACGCTTCAAAGTTGTTATGAAGTTCTGGTTTTAACACAAGAGACTTCGCTCTCTGCGTATTGGGGCTATCTTCACCCTCGCAGATCACCCTAGCTTTATAGGCCCTATCCGCAAATACGCTCGCTCGCGCTTGGTCCCCATGCACGATGCAGATCTGGAAGGCGTCGTAGTAGGTTCTAGCAGTCAGTGCCTGGGCGCACCCTTCGAACTCTTCTTCAAGGACTTGAAGCAGTGAGTAGCAGTCCTTCAAGCTCTCTTGTGGATTATTCATCATACGAACGCCATCTCCAACAGCTTTATCAAGATTCCGGATCCTTGTGCGTCGATTGTCACTAGCTTGGAGTGAGGAAGGGGGAAGAGTGCAACCGCTGCAGGTACAGGAGAAACCAAACTTTTCTTTCAGTTCTGCCTGCCGTTCACTTGACGTCCCACCACGGTAATACGATATTGTGATCTCAACTCCACTCTTAATCGACCGTACGGCGTGGATAGTTTCGTGCTCCTCTAAGCTGTTCCAGCTTTTATGAGCATTTGGCATGCAGCTGTGGTTGATTAAGCAAATTGTGGGGTAGACGCCGCTGATGAGCGATCCAAATCCGCAAGGCAGAGCATTCGTTTTAAAGATGCCGCTGAATGGCTTCTTTCCAGGAAAGTTATTGTGAAGAGACAGAAACTGCCGCTGTAACTCTTTGGACAAGCCCTTCAATTTTGTTGCAAGAACCCCCTCTAGCTCACTGGGAGGCATGGGACCAGCTGTAAAAAGCGGCTTCTCACAAATGATTCGAGTTCCTTTAGGTATGTCGAATCGAGCAAAGAGACCTCTGCCGTTTCCTGGGATGTGCTTGATCTCGAAAAGCGCAGTGCCCGTCTCTTGAATGGGATCGTTTCCAATAAGTGGCTGGCCGATGCTGGTCAGAGTCTCAACATCATCTGGCTACGAGCGAAATGTCAAAGATTGTTTATGGAGCATAGAATCATATTTGGGAAAGGAAGAGGGCAAACTACCTGCTCGTAAGACCTGAGTGATTCATTGACTTCATTCCACTTGTAGGTACCATATTGATCAGCACCCTCATTCCAACACCGGATACGAGAGCCAAATTGCGTCTGTGCAATACGCCTCACAGTGTCAATATAGCTTTCTACATTGGTGTCTGCGGCGATAGATCCCGATACCTTCGAACTGAAACGAAGAAATTTGTGGCCCTCGAAGGGAAGCTTGGGATGTTCGCCTGCCTTAAAGAGAATGTAATTCGGCTTTACCTCAACCTGGTTGTCATCTTTGTAATGGTCCTTGATGTGGTCGATAAATTGTCCCCAGCTTAGTCTGTCAGTGGCTCCTTTAGATAGAGGAGGAACCATATCGAAGCCGGCGTCGATTCCCATGGCTGCTCTCTTCTACCGAAATCACCCAGATGAGCGTGGTTGGAATTCGATGAAAGCGAGTTCGCCGATTCCATACTTTCATAAAGAAAAAGTACGGAAGCTGGTGAATTAATAATTCAAACCGTATCTTATGCAAATGTAATAATACCAATAAGCAGATGACACAAAGCCAGCGGTTGCGTGCACGATGCGTAGTGAATCCGCGGCTTGATGCTTAGTATGGATGAAACAAACGTGCAATCTAGCAATCTAGCAATCGTTTGTTTGTTTGTCTGTTTGCTTTATTCATACTTGGATCCAAGCATTTTCAGCTTATACCGGCAAGAGCTAGCTTCGAATCTATCCTGTTCAAGTCTCTTCATTGACGAGATACTTTTAACGTTAATGTACAGATTGTTCTGATTATATGCAAGCAGTGCGGTTCAAGTGATTCAGCTATTGTAAAAATACCATTTCTGCCTTCTTCCCCTTTGGCGTCCAACTTCCTAATGCAGATGGGTTACTACGCTTCAGAGGTTCAAGTACGAAAGTTGGTAAAATGTTGGCGTGTGTTCTAGAAGAAATCAGATATCTCCTGTAGTCATAGAAATAATCCAACTTTCTTCCGTGTCTCAGTCGGCAAATAATACAGTAACTCTTCTACTAGGGCTTCAAACTCAAGCCCCAAGCGTTATGTTCTTTTCATAATGTTTTTCACTCTCCTTAAGCATTTTGGTACCTTGTTCGAGGCGTCTTCTCTATGTAAGCTGTCAAATTCCCTCCTCCAGATTCTCCACACGTCGTATTATACAACCTCGCGCATTAGTCACACCTCTGAAAAACATGGGAGAACGGATTCATTAAGGCTTACCCTAACTCAAGAACACTTGAGAGACCCTTCCCTAGCTAAGAGCCACTATTTTCCAGTTATGTGCTACACGCGCTTATATACATTACAGCACAGGCTTCATTGTGTAGACATTGGCTGTCTAACCATCCATTTTTTTATTTTAGATCTCGGGTCTCAAAAAACAATTCCGTGAGGATATAATGACTGTCTTCTTGAGAGAATGACTTGCCTCTGAGCGACTGGGTCAAGCTTTGCGATGCGTGTGGTCTAAGGACATGGGGAAACACAACTTGGTACCTAAAATAGTTCTTACCGGATTTCGGTGGCTCATATCCATGATATTATGGATGTAATAGTGTAGATCTAGTTTTAAGCTACGACGAGTATAAGAACTCCTGCAATTTTCCATGTCAAGGCCGCATTGTATGTGAATTGAGTAGTCATGTAGCGGGCTTCCAAGTGCGCTGCGTTCGTAGAAAAGAAAATATGCTATTTAAAATGATTTCGAAAGAGCGACCTTGAGCAACATGGCATTACTGTCAGGTCTCAGTAAGGATATAGAAGAGCATCGAGATATTGGCGGAGTCAGAGATCCCATGGAGTATAGTACAATTGGACGTTGATCTTACGTAATAGAGTATTCATCAATGGTTGAACGACTCGTTCAAGAAGGTTGTTCAATACTAAGCCAGCTGATCCGCGCACCCAAATTTGGATGACGATTAGACCTTCACTGTTGTTCGAGAAGAATACTTCGTATGGTTTTCTCCAATAACTTCAAGGCAAAGACAGAAGAATATTTTGTACCGAAGCAGTATATAAATGATGAAGTGTTAATAAACGATTCTTCTGTTGTATCATCTCCTCTGGTGCGAATGCTTGGTCCTATCTCCACCTACATACGGCATAAGCGACACGATAAACAAGCGTATCAGTTGGATGGTGCCTAATTCAACAGTACGAGCTAGTCTATAATTAATTGCTATGCACTTTTATCACTTTGATCTTCTAGTCCAATCAGCCTGATTAATTAAACGACTCTTAATCAAATCAAACCAAATCAAAACTAGTTGATTACCAATCGATCAATTGATTAGTTTGTTATCCCGCTGTCTGCACCAAAATCCCCCCGAGTTGGCTCGGTAAGATTACTATTGTCTGGCATGTTATCCATTCTCAGTGTACTTACTAATGAGTCCACCAGAGTCGGATCTTGAGGTTAAGCGAAACGGCGTACTTGTACTGACTGCCTCGTAAAGTCTCACGAAGCAAAACAAGCTACCTCGTAAAATTTGACGAAGCAAGATAGACCAGCCTGCAATAGAGTAACGCCCCCCTTGATCTGACTGTGCACTTGCATACCACTACGCGAAGATTGGCATACTTGCTCAAACGGGGAGGCTAATTCTCGGGGGTTTCTCCAGGAATCCAGGCCCTCTCAATATCCATATATAAATACTCACTTAGAAGGAACAACCTTCTCAAGATCCTGCCATATAAGAGACTCTCAAAAATGACAACCGAAAAGCCAACCTTCCTCATCGTCCACGGAGCATGGCACCCACCTTCTTGCTACCAACCCCTCATCACAACCCTCTCCTCCTCCTTCCCCGTAAAAACAATCACCCACCCAAGTCTCAATCCCTCCGATCCTCAAACAGCAACCTGCTCCGCCGACACCGACGCCCTCCGTTCCACACTTCTCTCCCTCCTCGAAGCAGGAAAAGAAGTAATACTCCTCACACACTCCTACGGCGGCATCCCCGGCCACGCAGCAGCCCACGGTCTGAGCAGGCAAACCTACGCCCAAGCCGGGAAACCAGGTGGTGTGATAGGGGTCATTAGCATGGCGGCTTTCATCGTCCCCGAGGGGCAGAGTTTGCTCGCGGGTGAGGAGAATGCTGCGTGGATTAAAGAGGATGATGTAATTATCTCCTTCCCCATCTCAGGTCCGTACCATATCCAATTTCAGTACTAACCCGCACACACCAGCCCTCCCCAGGCCTCTGCACAGTCCCCTTCCCAATCCCGGTATTCTACCAAGACGTACCCACCGAGACCGCACTCGCACTCTCCTCCTCGCTCCTCCCCCATTCGATCCTCTCTTTCACTTCCCCCTCTCCGGCACCCGCCTGGAAAGACCCGGAGTTCGCAGGCAGACTAGCATACATAAGGTGTATGCAAGACAGAGCCATCCCAGCGTCCATGCAGGATCTAATGATAAAGGATAGTGGGGTGGAATGGATTGTGAGGGACATAGATGCTGGTCATAGTCCGTTCTTGAGTCGACCTGAGGAGCTGAGTGATATTTTGAAAGAGCTGGCTGAGATTTTTGGGAGGAAAAGGGTTTGAGGAGGAGAGCCTGGAGAAGACCTAGTATCAAAATGAAAAACGAAAGCAAACAACCTCCTTCTCATACTTACACGTCGCTTTGTTTCGTCTTTTCAGTAAAAGTGGCACAGAACCGAAAACGTAGTACCAAAACGAGAGTAATGGTAGTATCAAAAGGAACAAAACACAAAAGAAATGTATAGGAAGAAGAAGCCTATGTTTAGTGACAATTAATCGGCCTGTTATCTTGGCTCATACATACAAAACAACTTTTTTTAATCCTGCTTCCTCCTCTAAGCCCAACCAAATATCTCTCCTACGCCCTTCATATTGGCCCTGAACCCAAACAACGCAACCAACACTCCGACCGCATCAGCAACCAAAAGCGTCATTGCACCCATCATAAACCTCGGGCAAAAGATGCGGTAAAGCATAAGATGTCTCCTCAAATGCCCCGCCCACATCGTAGTAGCCAGTCCAACCGTGGCAAAATACCCGACGTGCCAAGCCAAAGCTGTGGCAACAGCACGTAGAGTACCCTTGCGTTTGGGCTTCTGCTTCCATAGGACGACGAGAGGCAGGAATGTAACAGCCAGGATTTGGGCACCAAAGGTATTGAGACCGACGAGGATTGGGGAGTAAGGGTACATGATTGTGTGCAGTGGGACGAAGGCGGATTCCCATTGGATGCTGGAAAGGGTCGCTTGGTGGCCTGTTTTAAAGAAGTGATGGCTTCCTAGGACAGCCAACATGATGGGTCCGATTGGTGACGAAGCGAGGGAATTGAGGTCGAGGACCTCAAGGAGGGATAGACATTGCCATGCCATAAGTGAGAGGGCACCGAATCCCATGGGCTTTTGTACGAGGAGAAGAGTGAGAAGGATGTTGAGAACCAGAAGAAGATATCGAGTTCCGTGTGCATTGGCAAATCCAAGAATGGTTATTGTTGCCTTCGCTGGATGCGCAGTCCCTTCGGAACCAGCGGATGGACCAGCAGCGGTGCTGATTGCAATGCAAGGGGGGGCGTAGACAAATGCTGTTGTTCCTGCTCCGAGGGTCATTGCTAATATGGTCTGGGCAATAGGGACGCGTGTATTTTTCAGCAGTCCGGATGGTAGATTAGGAAACCACTCTGCATCGTCGGCAGCATCAAGAGTCCAGAACACGGCACTTAAGAAGAGGCCTCCTCTGAGGATCCAGCCAATCCAGATGGGTGCGAAACCTTCATATGAGCGACTCCCGACGTAGAAAGATTTTATGATCTCGGGGAGAAGGCCGGCAACCACAAAGGGAATGAGTAGTTGCCATGGAGCAGATGTAGATGACGTGGAAGAAGCGTAATATGTTGACATGCAATATGGCATCTGTTCTTCTCTGCATAGCTTCGAGTATGATGATAGACAGCCCAGAATAACAAAAGCTAGAGAGTGATATACACCCAAAGCTCTGTCCGCGACCTTCTCCAGTCTGAGAGAGGACACAGCTGAAGCTATTCCAAAAGTGGTGATGAAGAACATCAATATACAATCTTCCCAAATGGTGTAGGAGTTGGAAGCAAAGCCAATAGACTGGCTGATTGTGAAGATGGCGGCGAGCCAGCCCCAGAAACTCGTAGGGAAAGGGTTGCTAATCTTCATTCTTCTTCTAGCCTCTTGGAACAGGACACCAACTAGTCCAGAAATAGCACCAGGTGCAAGTCCAAAAGCCAGCAAAGATTCTCCTTCAAACACCGTGCGGAGTACTGGTCCAGAAGCAACTCCAAGTGCCGTACCAATGAAGGCAGTTCTGACCATTGACCGACTGGTCGTTTCTTGGTCATATGTTGTGATCCCCTTTGCGAAATTGTCCAATTCCAATTTCTGCTCAGCTTTATCAAGTTCAGGATCCTCAACAGCCTCACCATCTTCAGCATTCGCGTTTGCGTAAAGCATTAAAGAAAGTAAACCAGAAGCCAAGATAAAAACTCCTAAGATCATACTTGGGACATCAAAACGAGCCCAAAGACCTCGATAGATGCGTAATATCTCCTCTTGATATGCAGAGAAAGAAGCATACGCCTCTTTATACATCTGTTCCTTCTTGCTTGAAGTAAGTGCATTTTCTGCTGTTGCCCAAAGTGCTTGTGGTGAGCCGTCAATGGTGCTTTCGTCGATACCACGAGCAGCATAATAAGCAGATTGATATCTCTTGATTCCTGCAGCCGCCATTCTTCCCACTGCCGAAAGATTATCCCAAGCATTGCCCCTCTTTCCAGCAAAAGCCTCCTCAACTGGCTTACCAAGATTATTGAATGGAATTGGCAGTCCTAATAGGAGAGAAAGAGTGGGAACCAAATCAATCTGGTTGACGGGTCTTATTTTTGCATCAGCAGGAGGGGTGACGAAAGCAGGATCTGTACGGCCAAATATCCCCTTTTTGGAATACATCCACAAGGCCGCCTGAACTTCATCGTCACTCTCTCCACCATGATCTCCCTTGGAATCCATACCATGATCACCCATAATTACCAACAAAGTATCATCATCCAGAGATTTCATCAGATCTCGAATCACCGTGTCCATCTGCTGTAATTTGGCAGTCATAGCAGGATGATTAGGTCCATATCTATGACCAGCATGATCTACTCCCAAGAAATGCGCAAACATAACATCCCATTGAGCTTTCTTCTCTTTTTCTTGCAGTAGAGGCATGATATGTTCCAGAACTCCATTATCCAGTGTATGTAAATCCCATACATTTAAACTGTCATACGCCCTACTTATGTTCGCTTCGAAATACCCGGGGAACAATGCGGTCCATGTATCGTCTCCCAGATGAACAATTTTCTTTCCCACATCCTTAAGTCGCATGAGCAAGTTATCTTCCTCGATAGCTGTTCCAGCGAAGTTCGACCCAGCATCAATAAATGTGGGTAGTGTTCCGGTAGTCAAACCCTTCAGCCTCTGCAGAGTCGTAGTAGGCGGATCCGCAATAAAAGGCAGCAGAAACGCATTTTGTGGCTGCGAAATGGCAGTATCGTATAGAACTGGTAGGGAGTTATGGAAAGCTTGTGCTTGACTCTCATTCTTGTATGGTATCGTAAAATCGTAGCGTAGGGCATCGATAATAATCACTACAGCCTTGTCGAAGCTTTTTGGGTGCCAGCATCCCCCTTCAATTGTACCGGCGCCTTTGAAAGAGGGAGCGAGGGCAATCGGAGGGACCGCGCAGGAGGAATGTTCCTCCAGAACGAGACGGGTGAGTAGAAAACCTTTGGTGAAGTAGTAAAGGCCCGTGGCATGAATGAAGCTATAGACATATCAGCATACTCCTCCCAAGTTCTCCTTGTGCTCCATCACCAAATCCGCAGGCGCAACAACTCTGACTCACAAGAACCACACAAATACGCCTAGGACCCAATTCCACTCCCCCAAAAACCGGTCTCTCTTCCTGTCACTGAGTGCCTCCAAACTCCCCTTCTCCTTCTTCGCATCCGCAATTCCCTTTTTAAAATCCCTTATCCTATCCTCTCTATCCTTGACCGCCTTCGCTCTGGCATATTGCGCTGCAATAGAATTATAGCTGTCCGGACCTGGCGCCGGTTTGGGAACGGATGGTTGCACCATCTTGCTCGTGTACGTCGTTCCCTTCCGCCAATATCTGCGAGTATTCCTCCTCTGGTATAGATGGCCCTAATATATTCCGAATGTCCCTAAGGTTTTGGGTATCTCAATTGCTTTTCCGTCCTCGCTCAATGCCGCTGAAGTTAAAAATGCCCCATGTAGGGGAAAAGAGTAATGAGTTACTACAAACTCATCCCCAACGCCCGTTTGAAATACACAAATAGTTGATTGTAAAGGTGCGAAGGAGCGTCCCGAAAGAGTAGTTACAGTTATTATGGTATGTAAAGAAAAGGAAAATTGTACAACGTGGCGAGAAGAGTATCGCGATTGTTTTTTATGGGGAGACGCGATGTGGTTTCCGGCGGCTTGGTTTCCGATGTCCTGCCGAGGGGTTGGTTGTCGTGCAGCTGTATTTACACTCACCCCAAGATATTATTTTGGAAATTTGGAACAATGTAAGCTCAAGTTTCAGTTTATTTCCAAAATTCAGGATAAGGAGTTCATGAAATTTCGTATAGAAAGATTGAAACTCCTATGATACAGGTACCTAGGTAGTAATAGTAGTAGTTATCTGAGAAGTTGACAAAATCTCCTCCACGAATTTTAAACCACTAAGACCCATCTGATTAACCTCATTTTCACATGTCTTGAACCTCACTTGCAAATCTAAATAACTTATGAGGTAAAACAATACCAATCAAGTTATTCACTAGACGGTACGGTTTCGCGAACTGCTCAAAATCTACTTTCATTGAAATTGCTTACTGAGGTCCAATTCCATTCAGTATTTACTATGCTTCTTGATCCTTTATCGATTACAAATTATTAGATACAGTTCTCTGTCACTCGATTTGAGACCAAGCTACTTAAGTTGCTCGGGGTCAAAGTAAGCTCGAGATTTAGAGAGATGCAAGCTTGCTACTCTGGTGTACTTATTTATTGGAGTTGTGCCATCTTAAGTTTGTACTCAAAGTTCTGGTTCGCCATAAATAGTCGTGAAAGACTACAACTCTTAGGTTGCATTCTGGAATTATAGATACATCATTTGTATTGGAGATTACTCAAATCTACACATTTTCTGATCCGCAAGAGCTCATTGAAGTGAACTAAATTCCACGGTATCATAACTTGTAACCTTCCGCTCGCTTAATTCCATCCATACTCGACCAAGACATATGAGGACTAGGAAAAGATTCTGTATTAGCAAATCAAAATTTTCAAAAGTCAATTACCCATTTAGGCTGCAGACACGAGGACTTCTTGCATTACAACTGGTGTCTAGACTTCTGGTAAACAAAAGTAAACACTCTTACTGTTGGTTTGACTCTAAGTCAATAGAGCCGAAAAGACAATAAGGAAAGTATGATGTAAGGCTAATAGTTCAGTATCGAATGTATCGTATTACAAAGACTATTAGTTGTGTACACCGAAGGAAGTGTAGCTGGCTAAGTCCCTGCGTACTTGTAGGTGCTACAAGTACGCTAGTCCTGAAGGAGCCGCTACGCTCGGAACTAGCTAATAACTATTTACTAATATAAACCGACACTGGCACAACTTAGAAAAGAAGGACTAGAACGGGTTATAATAGTGACTAAAATACTCGTCTATCTAAATCTATCTAATTATCTAATTATCTTGTCTATCTAAATCTAACCTGTTTACTTACGTCTGTCTATTTTTGCTTGCCCATCTATTTCTCGCTTAAGTGATATCGGTTCGTAGAACTGCTCTTTGTAGCTCGTACTCGTACGTACTCGTGCTAGCAAGTTTCCTGAAAGTTGAAAGAAGTGACTTATGACGTGTACTATAAATGCAGGGTATTTAAGGCTCTTTTGCAAGTAGATAGCGTAGGTCGGTAGTCTTGTTTTTAGGAGTTGGTACTAGTAGTATAGTAACTCGTACCGGCGGTCTAGATGTGTAAATGCAAGGTGTTTTAAGGCTTTTTTGCGTAGGGTAAATAAATAGTCTTGCTTTGGTAGTTTTCATTTTAGGAGTTTGTACCGGTAATGTAGTAACTCGTACCGGTAGTGTGAATACATAAATGCGGGGTATTCGAGGCTCTTTTGCGTAGAAGTGGGTATTGTGTAAATTCCTCTTCGTTCCAGATACCTCTCCTGAGTCTCCTGGAATATTCCACTATGGAATATAGACTTCCAGGATGGAAAAAACCACATGAACCACAATATAGCTACACAATCCATCGGAACTATTAGAAGCTTACAACAACCCTTTCCAACCATACCACTAATCAAGAGACGATTTATATCTAGGAGTAGACCACACCTGCGCGCTAGCATGCATTAAACGTGATAGGAGGTCCGCAAGCTAATGACATGGTATGTACCTGACCAAATCACTCAATATATATATGTATATCCTCCTAAACCCCTCTTCCCTAAAACATCCCACCAGAATCCCAGGATTCGTATTCAAAATACCGAATATTGCGTGTAATACCATAAGCCTCAAAGAGGTTTACAGCCTCCAAATTTTGCCGCATACCGTGAATTCGAAATTTGGGGGGCTGGGGGGGGGTGGGGGGTTTGGCGTAAAATCCCCCCCCCCAAAAAAGAACCTACCAAAAATACCTACCAAAAGTACCGTAATTTCTATCCTTCCAGCACCAAAAGATTTGCGCCGAAAAAATTCCCCCACCAAAAAACCCAAGTTAGTAAAAAACGAACCTTCTCAGAAAAAAACAGAACATTGCGATATGCAACAAAAAGACCACTCGTACACATCTCCCCATTTACCCATCATAAGAAAAGTTCGAGTCTAGCCACCTAGTAAAGTGCTTATTCACTGAATTCGAGCTCCAGACTGATCAGAGGATAACTTAATGACATCTGACTCCAATCTTTGGCTGCTACAAAATGCGGATGAAGTATTTGCCCTGAGAAGGACGCTTTGTCGGGAAGAAATACGAAAATGCTACATACCACTTGTAGACAACGCAAATGCAACTTGGAGATGTATATATCGACAAGTTTTTGATACACATTCACACATACAGTACAACCCAAAAACAGAAACAGCCACTTGCAAAAAACCCAAAATTGCATTGCAAAGGAAACCCGCTCCCATATAACAAACACAAAAAAAACTGAGAACCTTATACTACACGTATGCCATCCCAAGCATCATTCTCCCATCCCGTTTCCCTTAGCACGAATACTTATCTCCGATGCGCATCCACGAAAGCCTCCCAAAGCAAGGTATCCACTTTCCTCCTATCGAGACACCCCCCATCCTCACCCACATGTCCTTTTTCCTTCATAGAGACAAGTTGTAAGAATACTCATCCTCCATATTCTGACTGACCCAAAGCACAACCGAGCTACAAAACACATTAGTCCAATTCCAACCTAACCTCCAACCACCATCGCGACCAAGAACTCACCTCAACATAACCAGCCCATTCGCCAACACATTCGCAACCCCCATATAAAGCGTCGGCCACACCGCCCCCGCAACAATATACTTCAACACCAACACCGTCACACCCCCCGCCATGCCACCCGCCAGACTCGCAAAGCCGAGGAAGAGAACCACCCGCGCCTTCCACGCCACGCCAGAGCCCGAGTACGAGAACGAGTCCGCCGAGAGCCGTGTCTTCTCAATCGAATTGATGATCAGCATTCCCAGCGCCGAGAAGATCAGAGGCAGCCAGTCGATGAAGCGGATGTGGATAGGCGGATCGGAGCCATTGAGCGGCGAGTGCGAGAAGACTGAGGCATCGAGGAGGATGAAGAATGCGAGGGAGAACTGGGTTGAGGGTGTTAGTAGAGCTCTTGCGATGGGATGGGAATGGGTAGCCCGTAGCGAGTTGAGATAGGATACAGGTAGCGGAGGAAACTCCGTCCTCTTTCCTTCCCCTCCAGCTCACGACGACATCGCAAAAACATCGCAGCATCACCTTCAACTTCCCATCGACCAAGGAATAAAAAAAAGAAGGAAACATACCAAAGCGCCAGCTCCGTAAACCCCTGCGCTCCTGGCCATGGAGCTATTCATCCATTCCGGCTTTCTAAACTTCCAAAGACGTTCCTCTGACATCGTGGTGCTCTTCGTTTCGCTTTCGTCCCCTTCCGTAATCAGTTTCTCGTAGTCTCTGACTTGCAGATGCCCAGTTGAAAGGTCGCAAGTTGTATTATGATGGTTGGCGCAAGTTGGTTGCTGTTGTTGTGCTGTCTGTCTGGTATCTGGGGAAGGCTGGGCGATCACCCCCGACAGGCCGCGTCTCATATCACGTGTTCACAGCCTCCCCCCGTCTCAAGTTCACTGGGCAAAGTTAGTTTGATACGTCAATAGTTATTAGACACCTTCTGAAAGTCAAATTCAATGAGGGGACTTCAAGTCGATTGCAACAATACATTTAAAAGTACAAAAATCAAAATTTTCAGTATGTGCCCTATATTTCGGTAGCTATCTACCACTATCATTACCACCTGCCATCACACGCTCCACTCATCTCTACATTAGCAATCCCCATATACACCTCTCACCAATCGACAGTTCAAACAGATGCCAATGTGCCATGAGGAAAAAGATTAACACAAAGTAAGAAGGCGTAGGTATTCTCTTCAGCCTACATCTCCAAACGATCCCATTCTTCATCTCATGTACATACACCTGTCCCCATTTCATTCCCTCAACTACCTACCTTCCACCAACGCTGCTCATCACTCTCAGTCTCTCCAAAATAGAAAACAAAAAAGAATTGGAAAACTGGAAAAAGACAAACACAACCCGGGGCCTCACCCTTTACGAATTTAATTGTACAATTATGGAGGTCTTCCTCAGCAAAAACCACCATGAAGCAAGAACCTGCAAGAAAGTGAAAATAGGAGCCGAGCTACGCGGATGCTGCCTAACCTGCGGCTTCGAGAATAGAAAGATCTGAGCATATAGAAAGGCTTCGGAATCATCTTGGCCATGTTTCAACCCACTCTTCCCTTGATATATGCGCTAATAGGAATTCAATTACGCCTCATCTCCTGGACAAAGATGATGGTTGTCATTCGTGTTGCTGAGAAAGATGACAGATAGACAAAAGTAACCACCCATGCAATTGCGTTGAGCCATTTCATTATGCCAGATTTTCGCTGGGAGACAACGCTTCCCTCAATATACGCGCCGGTAACGCCTCGATCCATGTGCTGAACGCGTTATCTGTATGAAAAAAGACCAAACTCTTATATCTCAATCGTCTTCATCGTAGTATCATCGTCGACCTCGGGCTTCTTTGCAGTGCCACTTGTAACCCCGAGACCAGTAGGGCTAGCCTCGCTGGCTTTTGTATCTTCCTTGTCGGAGCTTAGCGCTGGAGAAGCAGGGAGCAGTGTGTCCGTCGTCTTGTTCCCCTTCTGGTCCTCGCTAGGTCGTGGTGTTTCTACTTCGACCAGTTTCTCCGCAGGCAAGTTCATTGTCTTGATCTTTGAAGGCCCCGCTGCGCTCTCTTCGGTCACTCTGGCTAGGGGACTTGATTTCCCATAGTTTGGACGGTTTGGACTTGCGACGGGTGAGGCACCGCCAAATCGTTGCATAGAACGTCCACGAGGTTCTCCTCCTACCTCAGCTGTTGGGCTGGCATATGGCGAGCCACCTGGCGATACCGCTGATGGACCGGCTCCTTGTGGTACTACAGACCGACGTTTGTTCACTACCCGGCGTCCGTATTTTTGGTCCATTCTCCATCTCAAAATATCCAAGTATCCAGGTTCAACCTTGCCACTCTTGAATTCTCTCAATTTCAGCTCATTAGTATCCTCATCCACAAACCATTTACCACTTCCTAGATCATCGGCAACGGTAGCCAGAAAGGCAGACCACGAGCGAGCGACCACATATTTGCAGTCGTAATCGCGCCCAAAGAGGATAACCTGTCCCCATTTCCCGGCAGGTCCAGGCGCCAAATCAACCGCGAGATTGTTTCCACCCCAATCGCGAACCATGGGGATCCAGGCTGGATGAGCGTAGACCTTCTGGATAGCGTTAGGAGGTTGTGAGTCTTGACGAGCGAGAAGTTCTTGTCTCCAATTGGGGTTTCCAGGTTGTTGAGGTGGTGGTTTCGAAGAAGAAGAAGCGCTGCCGCCAAAGGCTTTTAATGGTGTAGCGGGCTTGAAGTTGACTGGTTGACTAAGGTATTCCTGATTGACCTTTTTCCAATTTTCCCATTCTTGGACCATCTCTTCGCAATCCAACAACATAGAGCCAAAGATGATACCAGTTGGGAGACCACCTCTTTCTTGTCCGTCGTGGTGCTGTAATGATTCTCTGACCTCCATAGGAAGCGAGCAGTCCAATTGATGTTCCAATTCATTTAAATCATTATTTGTGCATCCCTCACATAGCTGGTCAAAGAGCTCCTCATAATTTTCCTCGGCCCATCTATCGATTCGCTTCCACGAATGGCTTACAGGCGGTGGTGGAGGTAATCCTTCTTGAAATGCCTGCAATTGGATCTCGCCAGGTGTAACGTTCTCGAAATTCTCATTTGTGTTGGATCTTTGGAGAGCAGTCTGTGACCTCATGCCAGGGGAGTATGGCGAAGGCCCAGGACTGTGTGGCATTGCACCTGGGGAGCTCGGATAACCGCCGCCGTTCAATGCCGATGTGGAACGTCTTCCGGCGGAGTCTTCATAGTAAGGAGAACTAACATCTGCGCGGGATTCGGATGCAGTGGTTGCTACAGAGGTCAAAGGGGCATGGCGACTCTGTGCAAGTGGCACATGTTGGCCGGTTTGGTAGGGAGAGTCGTAGGAAGAATCTGTTTACTTGGTCAGACCGCGCCAAAATTCGACGGGACATGTAACAAACGTACGTCGATCATAACTGGTCATCGTATGCCAGAACGACTTGAAGGCAGAGCCCAAATTACTGGCAGCAAGAATGTTAGCAAGCAAAGATCGAATGGCGAGTTGATGGTCGACACTGGAGACTCGTGCGCGGCGCAGGAGCGAGTAGCGGGCAGCGGAAATTGAGAAAGGGGTACTTACTTCGCCATATCTGGCGGTGGTACAGTTGCGGCAGACAGTGTGAATGAATGAAGATGATGGAGTTGCCGTAAAGGCTCGTCTGCGACGGTGGGGAGGGGGGAGGGAGAGGTCTGTCGGCGCTGGCGATGGCGATGGTCGACCTGTTGGCGGATGAGGATCAAATGAGCGTGAGGTTGGAGGTTGCTAGTTGGTGGTTGGTGTTTTGCGAGGTTAAGGTTGTTGCAGCAGGCTCGCCTGGCTTTGGTTTGTTGCCAAGGATTTTCAGGGGTGGTTCTGCGGGTACCGCGACCACCGTTCAGCCACAGCAGCGCACAGTGCACTGCAAAGTCGAGATTAGGTGGATTGGGTGATGGTGTGTAGGCTGTAGCCTATGAATACTTGGTGCTTGCAACAGCTTGTACTGGTGTTGGTACCGTAGCGAAGCACTGAAGGAAGCACTGGAGAAGCGCGGTTTTGCGCCTGCGCCTGTGCCGTGATGTTTGGCCGGCAAAGGTCCTTGGGCGGGCCTTGCGCGGGTATCGTATAATATCTATCTGGCACTGGGCAGGTCTGGCGATGGATTCGCTTCTGCTTGGGCTGTTTTGGCCACGGCCACATGCAAATATCGTAGCTGTACTCGAGTCGTTGTAGCTGCTGAGCAGTGTTTGGCAGTGAGCAATTGCTGTGGAAATGCTGTACTACAACTATGCGATGCCTATGTCGGTGTCTATGCCAAACCAAGGTTTTGGCAATGTTTTTTGGTCGTCCTTGTGCCTGATTATCGACTTGGATCCCTGGAGGTGTTACGAAGGGCGCTGCGCTGGGAAGGGTAAGGGCGAGGCTAGTTTGGCTGTGATGGGCAAAGGTATCAATATATCAGCTGGAGGTTTAATTGCTTGTATTCGTGCCCGAGCATCCGAATCTTATAGGGAAAGTCAAAGTAAGAACCAAATATTCCGTGCTGTATGGTACAGTGACAAAAAGTGAATAACGACTCTCTAAATGCTGTCATTGACCATAGAATGATTTTGGAATACAACATTCGCTTAGAGTGTCTAGATAATACAAGTGAAATTACTGTAAGCGTGATTGAATGGAACCATCGTATCATAAGCGGTGAGGTAGCTACCTAGGTATCCTGATAGGTGAATATTTACTGCACAGCCCTCTAGGATAGATGAAGGATCATGAGGCCAACGTTTAGATAGACTCTATAATACTAGCAATAAGATCTAGATCCCCTTTTTTTTAGCAGGTTGGCAGCTCTCATCTTGTGGTCCCTGCGCAGCGTATCTCGAAGGTTCATCGCATGGTCTTCGCTTCGCAGGAAACATTCACCTCAACCATCAGATCATAATCACCCAAATATGAAGCAGGGATGGCGGTACAATAATAGGCTTAAACAACATTGACGTCGTTCATTTAGAAGCAGCATGCTACAGTCAGGAATTTGCCACCTCAACCTACCATTATCTCACGTTACATTGCATCCGCATTCTAGGGAACGACCCCTTTTCAACAGACGTCACCGCCCTTTTTAGTAATACCACCCTATCGGTTGTACTCCTTATCCTGGAATCATACGTTTCGACGGTAAGTTTGGGCTGATCTCTTCTGTATGAGAAAAATCATATAAATCCTCCTTTAACCACATATCAAAACAATTCCTTTCGCTTACTGCAGATTTCATTCTTGTACGGTAAATTACGTCCCGTACCGTACGTAAAATATGGGATGAACATATCGCGCGGCGAATCATCCTCAATAAATTGAAGTAACCTCGAATCCTGCAGCTTCCCGACCCTCCTCCTCCAAGACTTCGGGATATATTTACAGACACCATTGCGGAGGCATCCGATGAACACATTAAGCATAAATTCACAGTGATTCTACCAAGAGTGACAGTCACTTTCCACTGACTAGGAGTCCAAAAACTGTGACAGTGTTTGAATTAGAACCTTACGGAATTAATCATTTGGGTTATACTCGAGTACTTGCTAAATACTACGTGTAAGATTACAGCCCCTTCTTAAAAATTGCAAGATGTTTCGCGATCCTAGAACCTTTAGAAAAAAGTAGTTCACATAGAAAATACCTTGCCAAATACCCTATAATAAACTAGTAGATAGCCCTTGTTTCTTTCTACTTTCAAGAATGGGCTATATAATAATTAGTGTATCTTCCCCCTGCGCTGAAGAGAATATAGTAAACGTGGTGAAATGTTCTACTAACCCTAACGCTTAACCCAAATCGTGACTTCAATCCTGACCCTAACCCCTCTGGTTCGCGGGTAGCTAGAAAATTTTCTAATACCTCAATAGAGGTTTTATAATATCCTAAAAATACGTTGTGTTGCAATGTATTTGGGGTGAGTTTTTGGTAGTTGTGGCTGGTAGTAGGTCAGTGCGCCGCTAGAAAAAGCGGGTGTTCGACGAAGAAGTGGTCCAAAGTGTAACCCAAAACGATTCCAAGCTGCCAGACTCACGATCCCACCTTTTGGCACATAAAACCGTCTGAATCCCATCCAATTGCTCGACTCATCCTATACTGCAATACTCTTTGATCTACTGTATATAGAAGTATAATGCTTTAACTAGCAGAACAAGAGAAGTTGGTACGCTACGTCCCGGCGTCCTGGAAAAAAGAACCAAGTGGCCTTGTAGAAACGTACACCGTGCGTGAAGGGACTTCTCTAGTACTTGCGCTGGGGATGTCGACATTCTTGGACACCTCGATACGAATACTACAGATTCACAAAAGGGTTGGTGTTTGAAGTTCAATTGTTAGGCGAGCCAGGCCAGGGTAACAGAGGGCGGAAGTGTGGGAGCGATACTGGTAGTGAAGATACATTCCTGCGGCGGCGCTTCTGGAAGAAGCCTGAATGGACTAATCTTTGAAAACCCAGCTCGGATATACAAAGGTTCAATTCACTCATGGTACGAGTACAGTCTTTTGATAGGTGTTTTCGCTAAGCGCTGGGTCTTAGAGCCAAAGATATTGGTGAAACACTCACGCCCTTCATCTGAAAATACACCTCTTCCAGAAATTCCGTCAGGAGGACTGTAGATGGAAATACTACTGTATACTGTAGCATCAAAAACAAACCTTCTCAATAGAAACTTTCCCTGGGGCGCCGAAAGGGATGCACACTCGTTTCCTAATTACCCCCAAAGACACGACTAAAGTAGAAACAACAAGTCACCGAGGGCGGTGGCAAGGGGACAGAGAGCATTACGGCCTTTTTGGTTCCGGTTTAGTAGAGTTACGATTTTCGGAGGCGTACCCTGGGATTGACAAAACTTGCAAAAACTCTATTCGTTTACTGAACGTAACTCGGAATTGGAATTTACTTGATACCGTCTGGATGGAATTTTCCGTTGTAGTACCTAGAGGTCGTACCTCTTAGGTATAGTATAAAGACGTAGCGTATACACTAGATAGAGAGTATACTTCTTCCCAGGTATAATAAACGTTAAAATTTAGTCGATTTCTGTATTCCACTGAAATATCCCATGTCCAATCGAATAGATTTTAACGCTTTTATGCCTGAGACGAAAAGCAAATCGAACAGCATGCTGTAGGATGAGTCAACCTCTCCATCCTATTACTGTACCGGTAACCGCATATCCGAAACTCAACCCCTTCCTCCATCAACTGACTTCCAACATGTCACAAGCCGGAGCATCAGAATAAGAGTATAGAGGCCCAAGTATCAACGCACGAACGTTATCGATCAGCCAGTCTCAACTTTCGAATGAATTCGCCATTCGTCCCAAACGTGGCTGTTACGCCGCTTATGCACTTCTGACCGATGAAATAAATGCTTGTTTGCAGAGCCGCAAGACCGACAAAGCGCATTCCTAATTGTCATCTACAATTATACCCACGCTTTGGAACCTATCCACATAAGATTGATTTGTTCGTATCATTTGGAATGAATCAAGGAACCATTCAGGCTGCGTTGAGAAAATGGTGTCAGTCATTGGTTAAATTACCAATTCCTGCGCCTAATGGTGCCACCGTTTGAGTAAGAGTCAAACACCTTCTCTTCAAAACGGCCGTCTCTTCATGCAATTGACAGGGATATCCAAAGAACCTTAATTTCCGCTTCAAGCCAACACGGGCCACCTTACAGCCACAACTGAGGCTTCTTTCAAGCCTCAGTCAGATCTTCAGTTGGGCATACAGAACTTATATGAAGTAAGAGAGAGAGAAAACAAAATAGAGTACGAGTGATGCCGATCTTGCAAGAAAGCTTGGTTTCAACCATAAATTGACTCCAACATCTGGTATTTAATGTTCTTTGAACATCAACGCATTATACAGAGTAGAGTCATGGAAACAAGCGAAGACAACATTTATCTTTCACTTCGTACTAAACGTGACTGGGTTGCCACATACCCAACATCATGTTAGGGGATATCCTAGATATCAGCCTCAAAAATCAAGGTGTTCTGCCAATATCCCAGAACGATGAAGGTTTTATCGATACGATTGCCTCAATTTTGAAGCGATGAGAAACACGACGAACCCAATCGTGGCCAGTGGGATGGGCATATAAGTGCACTATACCATCCCCTTGATATCCATGACCATCAACTATTTTCCAACCACAATCTTCATACACAGCTGATCTATCATATTATATTTGAGTATACATCCTGGGAGTACTTTGGTACTGACCGTCAAAATGAAACTTCTTCACTGCCCAGTCACCCTCGTTTTCACTTCCGCTCTCCTCGTCACGGCTCTTGTGATTGATAAAGATAAGACCCTCCAGCTTCGCTCGTAGGTCCCCTCTTATGAACCTTTCTGTTCTTTACTTACTTCCCATCCCCGACAGTCCATGCGTTGATGACTGCAACTCGGAAGCCGTCGTTGTGAAGAGACATGGAAAGATTGATGGTGATCCCGAACCAGACCTGGGAAATGGGCACGCCAAAAGATATGGAAACATCGCAGAACCACCACCCAGATCAATCAAAGGGGACCAGAAGAGACAACTTGCAACAGGACGAGAAAATGAGAATGCTATCGGCAAGAGAGATGGAGATATCTCAGCACGTGGCGAGTCTCTATTCTCTGGCGTGGCAGGGTCAATCCGCACAAGATACAAGAGATTCGTGGAGAGTGGAAGTCATGGGCCAGTTCCACCAAAAAAAGGCGGACACAAGAGGCTTGTTAAGAGCAATGGTTCACCTCCTATTGACACTGGGCACAAGCACAAGAAGAGAGATGCACGTGTGACCTCTGAGGGCGCACTTCCTATCCAGTCTACTAATAAGCACAACAAGAGAGACGGACGTGTGACCCACGAGGGCGCACTTCCTATCGAGCCTAATAAGCACAACAAGAGACTTGTTCAGAGCAATGGTTCACCTCCTATCGACACTCTACACAAGCACAACAAGAGACATGGAAGTCTTGCACCGGCACCCCCATTACCAGGGCCGCCTTCTATTCAAAGACTTAAGAAAAAGAATACGGAGAACGAGAAAAGAAAAGTGACCCACGAGGGTGAGCCTCCTCTGTCGGGTTGTATTGATTGCAAGACCAAGAACACGGAGAACGAGAAAAGAAAAGTGACCCACGAGGGTCAACCTCCTTTAATAGGTGGCCCTGGAGATCCTCAAATCACCAAGACCAAGAACACGGAAAACGAGAAAAGAAAAGTGACCCACGAGGGTGAGCCTCCTCTGTCGGGTTGTCTTGATTGCAAGCAAAAGAACACAGACAACGAGAAAAGACTTGTTCAAAGCAATGGTTCACCTCCCATTAACACTCAGCACAAGCACAACAAGAGAGGAGGACCTATAACTCACGAGGGTGAGCCTCCTCTGTCGGGTTGTCTTGATTGCAAGAAAAAGAACACGGAGAACGAGAAAAGAAAAGTGGAGAGCTCTGGCTCACCTCCTTTGTCGGGTTGTATTGATTGCACAAACGGCAAGCACAACAAGAGACATGGAAGTCTTGCACCGGCACCCCCATTACCAGGGCCGCCTTCTATTCAAAAACTCAAGAAAAAGAACACGGAGAACGAGAAAAGAAAAGTGGAGAGCCCTGACTCACCTCCTTATTCGGGTTGTATTGATTGCACGAACGGCAAGCACAACTAGAGACTTGTCACCAGCCCTGGTACACCTCCCATTATTGACAGCGATAATGGCAAGAAGGCCGCGACTAGGAAGGGACATTGAGAGATTGGCGGTCCATTGAAAACGACCAAAGAGATGGGTCTTGTGTGTGAGTGAACACTGGTCAATGATAGGTGAATGGAGTAGGTGGAGGGATGAATTTGGAGATTTCAAATGTGCTTAACAATTTTTCGCATACAAAAGAATGTAAAAAGCTGGTATATAGATATGGAATTGAAAAAACTTGAATGAGAATATGCAAATAGTGACTTCGAACTTTGGTATACTTATACGAAAAAGAAATGCCATGCCAATTCAGCAGAAACACAAGCAAAACAAATAGAGATCGAAAATGAAGTAAACTATTATCAACATACAAGTTCATTAATCAATCAAGTGGCCTACCCTGCCCGTCTCTAACTCTGCCACATATGCTCACTCAGTGACAAAAGATGTTCACCCATTCCCCTCTTCGCCACCGTACTAATCCCCCGTTCTGGACTACTCATCTGTTCACTGTAACACAACTCCACCAACGTCTTCAAATCATCATAAGTAAACTTCTCCGTCTTACCCTCTTCCGCACTAGCATACTTGATCACTGCATCTGGCCCCTCTGTGAATAAATCAAAGAATTTCGCACTACGAGCCAGGCTTACATCCGCCTCGATATTCTTGAGATTCTGTTGGAGGACGAGGATATTGAGTTGCATACGTCCGCAGCCATGGGCATTCATAGCTTTCACCATTCCAGCATTGGTGACGAGGAAGTTGTCGATGAGGAGCCCTAGACCAGTACGGACGAAGGAGATTTCTTTATCACGCAAGAAACGGACGACTGTCTCTTCGTAAGAGGCCAGGTCGGCATTGAGACTGAGGATTTTAGGGTCCGGATCGTTGACTACTTGCTCTAGTAAATAAGGTGCTGATTCGGGTGAAAGTGCAATGGTAAGCGCGTGAACGATTTGGCAGCGTATTTCCATGTGTAGTGTCAAAAGGACCGTGCCTGCTAGTTCTTGGTAGGATGACACGATTGAATCAAAAGCCCTGGAAAAGTCAGTATAATGCAAATAGGAATTGCTTGGAAGTAACGTACACTACAGTCTCCTGGGTCATCGGCAGGTAGACTGGCTCTTGGTTATCTTGCAGGGTGGAAGAGTCATTCAGAAGAGTCCATCGCCTATTTGATGGTTTCTGTACCGATGTTCGAGAAGAATCTGTATCGTTACGCGTAATGTGACGAAGCTGGTCTACCTTGATCGCAAGCCATTTCATGCTTGTGTAAAGTATGCACAGAGAAGAAATAGTTTCCCGGTCCAAGATAATATCGTCGAGTCGCATCGGATTTTCATTGGTTTGAAGGATAAGGAGCCCAGATTCCTTCTCTAGTAATTGTTCGTCGTCTCCTTCTGACGTCCACATCTTTTTCATTGTATCATGGATCTCACCAGGTCCAGTTGCCAGCAAAGCAGATAGCTTCATCGTAGGGCCTTCTGTATCTTGAACTCTAGATACCAAAGATTTGAACCAGTCACAGCAACGGTCGTAGTATCTCATCATTTGGGTTATGATAAGTTGACTCAAAGCTTGATCGTGAGGAATGGTATCCAACATCTTACAAAAAGCTGTAATAAGAGAAAAGAACGCGGAGGTACCCTTGAAGATTGGTCTTCTAGCAACATTTGTCCATTGCGGATCTTGTTGAAATGAGTCAGATTCTTCAAATACGGAATCGCTAAGTTTTCCTAGTGTCTCATCCAACTGAGGTAGAAAGACGTTGACAAGAAAATTGTCGAGAAAGGATGTCAGAGTGCTAGTAACAAGGTCTGAACCAGGGGGGACAATGTTCTTCAATCTTTGTAAGAAGCTGAGCGTTGGAGGTAATAGCAAACTCATATTGAATACGCTGGGGTCCACCAGCGATTTGTGCGCTCCAATTCCTCCTGATTTGTCGTTGAAAGCATTTGCTTGTCGCGATCCATTTCGGCCTATCATGCTGTCCTTTTGAGGAAGCTTCTTCCCATCTGTACCTTGCTTAGACATAAGTCCAGGCACTGCTGCTCGGATAATTCCTTCCAAGTCTTGATATTCAGTGGTCATTTGTACAGACTTCGAATCAGCATCAGAAAATTGGAACAGCTGTTCTCGGTTTGAATTTGTTTTTGAGGCTCCTGTCTTTGGAGCAGAATCAAACTGATAAATATCAGCATCAGTCGTGACATAATTGTGTAGCAATGACCGAATCTCGTTTTGATATAAATTCCAAAGCTCTCTGAAGCCGCCCAAAAGGACAGGTTGGTTTTTGGACCCTCCTTCTCGACGAACGACGGCTTTTACGGATTCGTGGAAAACACGGTGACTTTCTGCTATAGATTCAAATTTGGCGTACAAGGTCCATAGAAGGTCGTGGATAACATCAGCGCGTATGCTATTCTCCCGGCTTCCATATGCCTGGTTTCCCTGAGAATTCGATATGCCTCCTCTGAGGGAACTTGGATGCTTCTGGTCAACTTCAACATTCGTTTCATTGACAATACCGAATAGCTCAACCGGAAGTCGCTGTTTGATGGTATTGACAGCAGCTTCGAGGTTGCCTAATTTGTTCAGAGCCTCTACCAGCAAGACAATATAATAAAAAGTGTCTGCTTCTGGATTCCTGGCTGGCTCTTCAACCATGGGCTGTGTCATGTCCATCGTATCCAGCACCTCATAGAATGGCCGTATAGAAGACCTCGCATCCAATTGAGCTTTTCCAATCCCGGCTTGATCTTTGGCGAGTATCTGCCATCTTTCTTGGCAGTATGGAGATTTAAGGTACAAGTGATCGTGGAGTTCTTCGATTAAGATGTCAGACAATGCCGTTTCCTGATTTGCAAGATAGCTTCTCAAATCGCTCAAAGCGCCGATTTCATCCAGCGCTGGTGCTCGTATCCGGCGTAACGCAGTCTGCAACACATCAACGGCAGTTAAGAATCTCTTTTCTGATATCCGTGCCTCCAGTTGATCCGGCACGAGTCGCAGCTCCTCAACTTCTGCTAAAGTATGCAATAATTCGTCGTATTCATTCGAGGAAGATGCCAGCTTCCGTAATTCCGGGTCTGATGTCGCAAGGCTTGTCTTGGACTGGGCCAGGGACTCCTTCAGCGTTCGAACTCTTTTCTGCGAAGCTTGGATACTGGACTGGATCTTGTGAAAAGTACCGATCGAACTATTGAAGCCCTGGTGGTATTCGTGCACAATAGCCTTCAAGGAATCTTGGAGATACCTATGGGTGCTTTCGAATTCCGCATACTCATGCGCCCTACCAACAGAGCTTGTATCCAGCAGTTGTAGTGCAACATGTACCGGCACACATTCGTTCTGACACATAGCTGGCCATGATTCCTTGATATGTTCGAGAGCTTTCCCAATCTCCTTCTCCGCGCTGCTTTCTGGTGCTGCTCTTTGAGGTCGCGAACGCGCGGATCGTGCTGCCGGGGGAGGGTAAGGGTTCGTCGCAACTGGAGTACTGAATTGCTCTTCGTATGGCGCGCCGTATGGATCATAATCCTCTGCTCCGGGAGGAAGACCAAAGCCTACCGGCGCCCCATAGTCATTGCCATTGCCATTTGTATAAGGAGGGTCTTCGTAGCCCCCGCCCCCATAGCCGTTGCGGGCCATGTCCTAATAGTCGAAGTCGCCGTCGCGTGGGTGATTACGAAGTATCGAAGCCATGCGCAAACATTACGGGAATGAAGCAAGCAATGTTTTTGTAGAGATCTAATCGTGGTGAAGGTTGTCGTTGTCCAAATACTGTACTGGTGATAACTGATACGCAGTTGTTGGCGCAAGGGTCGGGCCAGGATAATTCCGAGTCCGTGATGCTGTACAAAATGTGTCAGATAATCCGTGCAGCTGCAGCACTGAGAAAACAAATTCATGGAAAGATCCCATAATAGAGAATTGGTTTTGGAAGAACAGAATTTAGCTGCTGACAACTTTGCTTATATGGCAAGGCTTGCTCAGCTCTTACATCAAATTGCACTTGTAGGTGCATCATTGATGCATCTCACCCCACCACTCCCCCAGATGTAGCTCCCATTTTAAAGTAAGGATTCGCCTGTGAAAAACAAATCTAGGACATGTGGACAATTATTTGAAAAGTCTGAAAGGAATGAGTATACGTTCATTTTACCTAATTATCAATCCTTGAATTAAGCGAGTGTAAACAAGTTCAAAGTCCTCAGTCGGAATTAATCATGGACAATCAAAGGCTATTGCAAGTCCTTTCAAATTCAATCAACGTTGATACTCGTAGCATTGTTTCTTGAAGAGTTCTTGCTTCGGCATCTAAAAAAACCGAATAGTTCCCGTCCCACTAAAGATCCCACATATCACGGAGAAGAACCCACCAACGCTAGATTCCCACCAATTACATTCACCTGCATGAAGGTGAGACAAGTACCCCACTTTTGACATGGTCATATAGCTGAATAACCCGCCGCTCAACATCAAACATCAAACATCATATCTACAAGTCTTCGTGGCTCAGTTGGTTAGAGCGTTGGTCTCATATATACTCTATATGATTAGCTTGTTCACAAGCTAGGCCATCCAAAGGTCGTGAGTTCGAACCTCACCGAGGACAGTAATCATTTCTTTTGCCGTTTTGAACGTTGAATCTAACTTTGATTTGATTTTTTGGCGGTTTTTAGAAGCTATTTACAATCTAATCGCCCTCTTACTAAAAAAGAGACGACCTTATATCATATATACTTCTATACTCTATATCTGTTGACTAGGCTAAATTCTAGCTCTCTAACTTACTTTTCGGCTTTTTTAGTAGTTAATATAAGTAAGCGTTGAATTTTAGATGTTCTTTTTCGTCTAAATGTTAATATATTTTTCTTTCTCTCTAAGCGAGACGGGATGGGACGGGACTATTATAGAGTTCTATCTTAATATAAGATAATATGTTATATAAGACAAGGAATAAAATATCCTTTTCGATTATAAAAGCCTTGATTTATTATATCTAAAACTTGTTATATGTTGTTACTTAATCTAGCCAGTGGTTTCCACCGCATAGAACCTACAGGTATTAGAATAGAGTATATAACAAAGGAGTGGTATATACTAGGGCCACATAAGCCAGGCTCCTGCACACGGTTATCAGCACCCTAGTTATCTAAATATGACTCTTCTGGCACCATGGCCTTCTATATTTCTAGCAACAGGTTATAAGCTCCGGTCGCACGCTCAGGGCGTCGGAAGTTCATTTGACTCCTGGAGAGGTTTATCTAGTTAAATATCCTCTACCAGTTCGTCCTTTTCCGTCTAATACGCTAGAGAGAGAGAGCCAGTGCAACGCTAGAGCAATGAGCCGGGACCTAAGCCGATTTATGCCAGAGTGTGTGCTAGCCAGAGCGGTATACAGGATTGGACAGGTTTAGGGAGTCATGTCCACCGCTTACCTAACACCAAATCAACAAGGCGGATTCGTAGTTGTCGAAGACTTGAAGTCTTGCTAAATTCAAAATCAAAGTCAGGCCTCGCTAAAGTTAAGCCTCGCCAAAAACACAAGAATTAACTCCTTAACTAATACCTACCTACCCCACGAATCTCGGAATATTTCTTATAGTATCGAAGTAGGATTAATGGAAAAGGGGTGTATAGAAGACGTCGGTATAAAAGAGGGGTATATACTAGGGCTATATAAGCTAGGCCCCTACCTATAGTTATTAGCTCCCTAATTATCTAAATATAACTTTTCTAGTACCCTAGCCTTCTATATTTCTAGTAATATTATATAATTATTCTCCGCCTTTATTATTTTATAAAGTAAGACTTAACAAGTATCTGTCAGGGTGGAATATTGATTAGATTGTCCGCAAGGAGAGAAGGAGAGAACTCCTCGCGGTGGAACTAACTAAATAGCTACGGAATACCGAATACCCCTATTCACTTAAGCAAATCCATTCACTATAAAACTCGAAATCGAACCTTCACATAAGGCCCCCCCTTATCCTATAACCCTTCTACACAGAAGCAGCGCGAGCAGCTTGCAATTCCTCAGACGTAGGTCGTAACTTATTAGGGAAAGAGCGATAGAACAGGGTACGAGATATAGAGCCTGTAAAGACATTCGCAAGGGGCTCCCACGTACTCTCCTTGTAACCTCTCTACTAGACTAAATACTCAAATTAACTATCTTGACGCCGAGAATCGATAATTCTGTCAACTGCCCATAATTCCTGACCACTATTATCGAGCGCTACTAGCATAGCTAGTAGATTGTGCTGCCTAGGTAGCAGAGTACCTACAGTTGGCCGTAACAAATTAGTATAGAAGACTAGATAGATTACTTCGAGTTCTACTGGTAAGTCTAGCTTGTACGCGTGCGAGTTAACCTTCTAAAGGACTCGGAAAGGTCCTATAAACTTAGCATCGAATTTAGGAATAGGACGAGTAGATGGGATATTTTTAGTACTTAATAGTACTAAATCACCTACTCGATAAGCAGGGGCTAGGTCCCTTGAATTATTAGCGGAAGACTCTATCGAATCTCGAGCGGCTAGGAGATTAGTTCGTAATAAATCGAGGATCTCCTACATTTTCTGTGCGAATCGAGTACTAGCTAGTTCTTTTAGTAATATAGAATCTAAGTTTTTTAGTAGTACAAAGCTTAGTCGAGGTTGGTAACCGTGGTTCGCAAAAAAGGGGGATATTCTAGTAGAGCTATTTATAATATTCCGTATAGCGAATTCTACTAGGGGGAGATATTATACCCACTTCTTCTAGGCGAAGTCTAAATAAAGGCGAAGATATTTTGCTACTAACTTATTCATGATTTCAGTCTACCTATTAGATTCAGGATAGTAAGCTGTCGAAAGTTATATCTGAATTTATAGTATACTATAGACAGCTTTCTAAAAGTCAGCGATAAATAAGGTCCCTCGGTTAGAAATAGTAGAGCTAGGAAGGCCGTGGAGCTTCTAAATCTCTCGAACGAAGACGTAAGCTAGGTCGGCAGCGGTTATAGTAGTTTTACAAGGAATAATTTAATAGTCTTTAGAAAGCCTGTTAATTACTACCATTATCTAGTTAAATCTATTAACTCTAGTAAGGGGACCTATAAAATCTATAGATAAGTCGGTCCATCGCTAAAGTAGAAGTGGAAGTAGTTTTAGGGTACCCTGATAACGAAGCTAAGAGTGCTTATTACGAGCGCAATTCTCGCAAGCCTTACAAAACTGAGCGATATCGCTATATAGCTTCGGCCACTAATAATATCGAGAAATTAGTTCGAAAAGTTTATTCTGTCCTAGGTGGCCACTTTCTATAGAATCGTAGCTCTTTTAAAGTAACTATATACGTAAATTAGTATTAGGAACGTATAAGCGGTCTCGGAAGTATAATTGATTATCGCGAATTATATACTCCGACAAAGATACCTCTTTAGAGTATAGAGTATAATTAACACGATTCATCTTAGTAGATATTCGCTTCTAAAAGGGGTCGTTAGGATAACCCTCCTTAAGTATACGAGTAATCCTCTGATCGTCAGATTTATTAGTTTCGTTAAGTTAGATAGGCGACAGTCGCAAAGCAGGGTCCAAATTATACCCTTTTAGTAAGGCCTGGTCCTAGTATTTTAGGCGAGGGTCGTCCGAACCTTTAGGTAAATCTTAAGAGCGACAAGTTAAGGAGTCGGGTTTAACAAGGTCCTTTGTAGGAGCTACCTTAATAACGAAGTCGAAAGAAGACAAGAACTCGCTCTAACGTACTTGCCGGCGAGTAAGGTGTTTTATAGTTATAAAGTATTTAAGATTCTAGTAGTCTATAATAACAGAAATAGGGTATTCGACGCTGGCTAGCTCGGCTCGCTAGGATTCAAAAGCTTGTATAATTATAAGAAGTTCCTTATCGTAGATCTTATAATTATACTCGGCGGGGTCAAATACCCTAGACATAAACGTAACAGGGTATAAAACACTATTAAAATACTAAGAGAGTATAGCGGCAGATATAAAATCGGAAGAGTCGTATTCTAAGACTACTTCTTTTGTATAATCAAAGTGACGAAGAATAGGGGCTGAAATAAAGGCTCGCTTAAGAGTCTAGAACGTATTCTCGTAATCTAAATCCTAGGACTAAGATACTCCTTGTCTAGAGAGGAAATTAAGAGGCTTAATAATATACGAGAAGTCCTTAATAAAGCGACAGTAAAAATTCGAGAAACCAAGAAAAGCTTACAAGTCCTTAAGATTAGATAGCGTTTGTTAACTAATAACTGCAGAGACCTTTTCCGGGTCCATCTGTACGCCCTTAGTATTGATTATTATACCGAGATATTTAACTTCCTAGACCTCGAAATCACACTTCTTTATATCTAAATTCAGGCCCGCAGCCTAGAGAGTATTAAGTACCTTGTAGACGTGCTCGCGGTAGGACTGAAGGTTATTGGAATAGACTAGTATATCGTCTAGAAAAGTAGTATAAAACATGTCTAAAAATGGACAGAGGACTTTGTTAATTCGAGCCTGAAAAGTAGTAGGTGCGTTAGTGAGACCGAAGGGTATAACAAGGGATTCGAATAAGCTATATTAAGTATTAAAGGTAGTAAGCTATTTGTCTCCCTCTTTTATCCTAATACGATTAAATACTGTAATCATATTAAGCTTTGTAAAGTATCGAGCTTTGCTTAGGCGCTAAAGAGTCTCTTGGATTAGTGGAATAGGATACCGATTCTTAATTATAATGTTATTCAAAAGTCGATAATCCACACAAAAGCGGAGACCGCCGCTAGGCTTCTTTGTAAATAAAACTAGTAATACGGCGGGAGAAGTACTTGTACGAATAAAGCCCTTGTCTAACTATTCCTTGAGATACTTTCTTAAAACAAGAAGTTCTAGTTTAGACATATTATATAACTTGCTATAAGGCGGGGTCTTATCTAGCTTTAATTTAATATAGAGATCGTAATCCCGATACGGTAGCAGGATATTAGCTACGTCTCTGTTAAAAAGTAGTAGGTAACAGTAGTAGTATTATAGTAAAAGAGAAGTAGGATTAACTATCGATTTTGGTCGTAAAGCGATTTCCACGTCTTCTATTAATACGCTACGTAAATAGAGCTCCGAGGCTCTCTATTATTAAGTTCTAGGGATATTTAAATTAGGTAAGGGAGAAAAAAACTCCTCCTCTTTTAAAATACGCTCTATCCGCTAAGGGCTATCTAAGCTATCGTCTAGACGAATCTAACGAGATTCCTTAACTAAAGAGTCGTCTAAATCTATCCTAGATCTCTCTAAATACTAGTTAATTTTAAAGAGAGACAGAGAGAACACCTCGACTCTATAAGTCTTCGCAAGCTTATAGAAAGCGGTAGCGCCTACTTTCCGCGGCAGTAGTACTCGTACCTCTTCCCTTACACAAGTAACTTATATAGTATCTAGGCGCTATAGTATATAGTAGGCCTTACAAAATCTAGAGTAAAAGTTAATAACTCGTTCTATCTAGTCTACGTTCGGGTTATAAAGAGCTAGCCATGGTTATCCTAGAATAATATCGTAAGATACTAGCGTAGTAACGTAAAACCGTTACTAACGTTTGATATGCTTACTAATAATTAAATCTAAAGTAATAGTATATATAATAGCACCCGTAATAGAAGGCCGTCCGTCTATAATGCGAAGACTTTGTAGTCGAGCGAGTAGTTCTAAAACAAATCTATTTCGTTACGCGTAAGTGGAATTAATAAAGTATTAAGCTAAAGTACTAGAATTAAGTATATAATCAGTAGTAGAAGTAAGATATAGGTTATTAGTATTCTTAAGGTCTTTGTAAACTACCTTACAGGGGACTTCTATAACGCTCTTCTGCCTATCCGTAAGTAAAGAGAGCTTTAATATCTTATTCCTTTTACGTCTCTAACGGCGACTATTGTTAGAGACTATACTTTTCCCGCTTCCTTCTTCTCCTTCGCTTCCCTAGCCTTCTCTAGCTTAGGACATGGTATACGTAAGCTATAGTTAGGAGAATCGTAGTAAAAACATAGGTTGTACTTAACTTAATACTCCTTCCGAGCTTTCTTGTCCTTAGTAGTAATAGCACGCTTCCTATCCTTAATATCCTTCTTAGTCTAAACTACCTTACTCCCGAGTCGCAAAGTATTAATGTCTATAGGGTCGCTAGGGCTATCTGCAGCGGGAGTAGAAGCAGGTAGAACGATAGTAGCTAGCAAGATAGAAGCTATAGCTCTTTTGCTTAAAAAATTCTCGCTAAAGACCTGTCGGCAGATATAATCAGCTTCTTAGACAAGGGTAGCGAGATTCTAGAGATCAAGCTTGTTAGAATAGAGCGGGTTTTACAAAACGCGATCAGCGACTTAGGAATCTAGGGTATTAGTTAGAAGTATACAGGCCTCGTATCTAAGCGACTTCGAAGAGGTACAAAGGGACAAGAACTAAGTAAGGAACTTATCTGTTCTTAAGTTGTTTTATTATAGCTTAATAAGCTTTGCAAAGTTATTGTTCCGCGAGAACAGGTTACTAAAGGTAGTACTAAGAATAGTAAAGATACTCTCGATAGGTTGTAGAGCTAGGCTATATTGTTCGAGTTTATTAATATACGGATTAATATACTTGCGTGCTTCGCCTTCTAAAGTACTCAAAACATAGTTTATACGATCATTCTTAGTAGTCTACTAGTCTCGATTCTACGAGAGCTTGATTCTTATACTAATAAGATAACTACAAAGCTTAGCGGGGGAACGGAGCTTGCCGCCGAACTTCACAGGATTAGGGTATACTAGCGAACGTACAATAAGTACTTATTAGTTATTTACTACTGGAGGTGCGGGGGGAGCGGGGGAAAATTAAGCAGATCGAGTAGTAGTAGTAGTAGCAGCGGCTTAAGTAGCTTAGACAGCTTAAGTTATATTGCGTCGAAACGTATTATTCTAGTTCTAGAGTACAATTAACTGATTTTTGAGTTTAGTATTCTCTTCCTTTGCTTCTTCTTCATCTCAAAGGGCTTCCGCTTATACTTACCTAGTAGTCTCTAAGCTCTTGATCACGCCCTTGAATATTTATTAGAAGGCTTAGGGATTACGATTCGCTACTTAAAGGATTATATCTAGGTTATTACGATAGTAGTAGAGGTTGTTAATAGTAAACAGTTCTCGAGCTAGTTATTATTCTACTAGGAATCCGCTAGGCGGTTATAGATTCTGTTCCTTTAACTAGCCCTTAAAGTTCGCGCTGTATTAGTTTGCTATAGTAGAATATAATAACTATGTCGATCGTATTTGCTTATAGAAGGCGGACAATATATTAGGGTAGAATATTAATTAGATTGTTCGTAAGGAGAGAAGGAGAGAACTCCTCGTAGTAGAACTAACTAAATAGCTACGGAATACCGAATACCCCTATTCGCTTAAGCGAATCCATTTACTATAAAACTCGAAATCGAACCTTCACAGTATCCCTTCTAGATAATAAAGTACTAAAAATATATATACTTAAAGTAAATTAAAGTAGATACGTTTACTAGGTTAAAGTTAGACTTAAATACTTAGTAACGTAACCTAGTTAACTAAACGACCTCGTTTTATAAAGATAATATTAGAAAAGTAGATATTTTACTCTACCTTTACTCTACTTTTATTATACGTTCTTTTTAATACTTTATTATCTAGAAGGAATAAGATAACTAAATTAAGCTATATATTTAGACCTAGAATATTTTACTACCCTAGTAGTAGGTAGTCTTATTCTTAGCCTAACGTTCTTTATAAATTATTATTACTTGAAATATCTTAAGTATATTAAATTAATAGTTAAGCTTTAGAGAATAATCGAAATATTTACTTTAAAATTCTTAAACTAATTACCTGGGTTTAATTATTTTAATCTAGTAAGAAGGTAAAACTAAAATTTATCTACTATTATTAACTTTCCTATTAATTAGAACCTATTATCCTGGGTAAAAGCTACTCTTTAGTAAGAAGTAGATCTCTATTCTTAGTTTCTCGGGAGAAGCTACTATAAGAGTATACTACGGTCTCTAGGTAATTATATAGTGGTTTGTATTAAGATCTAAATAGAACTCTAATATATCCTACAAGTATTACAGTAGCTAGTAATACGCTATTAAGTTAGCTTTCCCTAAACACTGACGAATCTCACGACTATCCCCTTCATTTGTTGTTGCGTGTGATTTTCATCGCTTTGAGCGCTTAACGGCCTTTGTTGTATTACAACTTTAGACACACTACCGTGAAATGCTTGTACAAATTGGAAGTCTGACTGAGTAGGATTTATTCCAGCCTGGAAAGCCTCTCGGATGTGACGGAGGGAAAGATTAATATATTCAGCGCCATTTATGGATTTTACCGACACAATTTTTTCGCCAGTAGATTTTTTACCAGGAAATTTCTTAGACTTTGATTTGACGTTAGATTTGGTTTTTCTTGAGAATTTTTTGCCATCATCACCCGAATCTTCGTAGGCGGATACTGGAATTGGGGAGGAGTTTCGGGGGTCCATTTCTTCATCAGAAACATATTGTTCGGACATGATTGGGATGTTTTCCGCAAGATTGGAGTAGCCTTTATCCAACAATGCAAATATTCCCCCAAGTTGCACGGGGATAAAAGCGAGAGACTCTCTCTGTTTGACTGGGAGTTTTCAAAGTGTCCAAGGACACCCTGATCACAAAAAACCCCTGAGGCGGGAAACGAGATCGTTAACTCTGGCTGTTACGACACGAGCGCTCTTGGCTCTACTGTCTGGCACTAGCATATTCTGTGGAAGACGCTAGTCCTATTCCGGACACTTCCATGCCGACAGACAGCTCCTATATTAGAGCCCTGCTCGCCCTCTAGCTAGCTCTTCTCCCCTTATTCCACTTCTTCACAGCTTATTCTGACAGTCTCCTGTTTTGTCCTTGATACTGGCTTCTGTAGCAGCTTTTGAGATCGCCTGAATTTGCTTGAGACGTAATCGTTTTGGCATACTAGGAAAAAACTGATTAGTACTTTGTAGAAGTAGAAGTTATAGGAAAAACTTAAGCTTACAAAGTCGGTAGTGAGGAATATTTTTCGGCTGAAAATTTGGAGTCGTGGTTTTTTGGGCTTCTGGAAGTTCAAATTCACCCTGGAGGAATAGTAAGTTACTGAAAATAAATGACATTGAAAATACCGGAACTTACTGGTTGCTTTTACCGAGGGAGGAGATTTTCGAGTTACGCCGTAGAAATATTTGATAGAGTAAAAGTAAAGGTCACCGAAAAAACCGAAAATGATCTTGCGCAGTATAGCGGTAAGCGATGAAAGATCAAGAAATTACTGCTTACGGTGTTAGATAATCAAGTAAATTTGGTTAAGCCTATACTTACCACCCTTGGGTACTGTGGTAACCTAACTATTATAGCAGGATAAAGTGTATGGTATCTCCCCTCGGAAGTCCTCCCTGCCACTCCTTCCCACCGGGATCTCCGTTCCTATCTGGACAAATCTGCGAGTTCTCCTTGCTACTCTAATCCTGACTACTCCTTCTCCTTGCCAGGGCACCGGATAGAAGGGGGCAGGAGTACTCCTGAGGTTTGGTTTGTGGGTTTAGAATGGACCTGTAGCGTACTTTTGCGAATTTGGCGTACTAGCGAACTTGGCGTACTTTCGACGAACCTGGCGACCTGGCGTACCTGCGAATAGCCTCATTTTCAGCCTCTCCTTCCTACTCCTCTCCTGAATCCCACCTCTCCTTCCTACTCCTCTCCTGAATCCCACCTCTCCTTGTCCACTCCTTTCCAGATAATTGACTCATTCCCCTCTCCTTCTCCTAGCCATCAAAACGGATCTCCTGCTCCTTTCCTAGTGGCCAGGAGAAGAAAGGAGGGGAGATACCATACACTGGGATAAAGCGTGGAGAAAAGTGAAGGTGTAGGTTGATTTTCCCTAAACTGAAGTTCGCAAGTATAGTGAAATTGGATTTTGCGGATGGAAATAGTGGTCAGGATACGAGATGATAAAAGAAATTCGAAGAGAGCTATAGTAATATGGCTTAGCTATCGTGGAGAGGTTTGTGGTGTTTGGTTGTTGTTTGATTATGGTGTTGATGTTTGGTTGTAGTGGTGGTGTAAAGGTTGAGGAAGGTGATCAGGAAAGGTGAGGAGGGAAGGTGAGGAGGGAAGGTGAGGAGGGAAGGTGAGGAGGGAAGGTGAGGAGGGAAGGTGAGGAGGGAAGGTGAGGAGGGAAGGTGAGGAGGGAAGGTGAGGAGGGAAGGTAAGGAGGAAAGGTGAAGGAATGCACGTTAATTCTTACTGAAAAAGAGGCGACTTTGTAAGACAGTCGGGCAAAATTCTATATACACCTAGGTTTAAGAAATATATTATCCTAAAAGTCTCGTACAATTAAAATGGTTCTCTAAGTAATTTAGGGTAATTAAGTTTAATTGTTTTGTTAACCTAGAAAGAACAAAAAACTAAGATTAATTACAATTAACTTTTCTATTAATCGGAGGCTTCTATTCTAAGTAATCGCCGCTCTTAAGCGAGACGTAGATTCCTATTGTTAGTTTACCGGGCAAAGATAAGAGTATATTACGTTCTCTAAGTAATTGTATACTAGTTCGCTTTTAGGCTTTAAAATATTTATTTACTTCCTGGCCATGCTAAGTTTCCGCTTAATTACTCATTTTGCCTAAGTCTCAATTCAGCCTTTTCCTAAACACTACCACATGGCGGCATATAACCCGGCTGGAGGAACTTTTATTATCCGCTGTCATATGACAGTATTCATTGACTCGGCGTTAGTCGTTCCATTTTCTCTTAAGAAACAGGTAATTTGTCGCAATTTAGTTTGGGACTGCCCGTGCTCGTGCTTTCGAAATACACGTCAAGATGTTTCCCTCCTTCCTTGTAGCGATTGCTTTCGTCGCAGGAGTCTTTGGAGCTCCAACTGCTGAACTGCTCCCACGCTTGAGAACCTATCAGGTTCGTGGTGTCCAAAGTCCGATCTATCATTTGTATCTCCAAGCTCTTCCTTCGAATAAATCAGCTCCCGTCATGGGACCTGAAGCGACCTCTGAGTACTTGTATGTTCCAAGTTCTGACTCCAGCCATCATACGTCCACATATTTTCAGTTTCTGACCAAGATGAAACAGTGACATCGGTACCACGATTAAAAGCACCAATACTTCTCAATTCCTCAATATTGGAAGCAGCTCCGTGTCTTACAAACCTCTTTCTTTTGGCCCAACGGCTACGACCACGGCATGGGGGTTGGAAGGAGATACTATTATAACTGCTACATCAAGTTCATATGGGCGACGTGAGTTTTCCCCTTTTCATAGTACAGCGAGATGAATAGAAAGGGGGTATTTTGCTGATAGTTGAAACAGAACTCAACTTCCTAGTTTGCAGTTCTTCAACGAGTGGTTATTACGATTTGTTCTTGCAAACTGGAAGTGATACACCAAGTGGAAAATCTTGCAGCAATTACCAAACAATCCATTTGCCTTGTCTTTGTTAGGATGTTTCATGGAAATCAGATGAACGGGCATGGACAGAACAGAAATATAGTTTTGGCAGCGAAATTTCAAGCCGATCAGACGACGGCTTGTGGATGTAGACAGAAGAACTTGAAACTGCGCAGTTGATGAAGCAAGATACAAATATGATAAATTTACCACAACTGATGGGCCGAGAACATATAAGAGGCGATTCATAATCTGTATGCACCTAGGTGAGAACGATATTAACCTAAAAGTCTCGCACAACTATACTGGTTATGCGAATGGTTTGGAATAATTGCCACTTTTCACTTCTCATTAACCGAGGTATGCTGGGACAACTGAGTCAATTGTGCCAAATGTTTAGTACAATAGTTCCTCGTAATGTGTACAGAGTAATGGCCAGGTCTCTTAGAACTAGAGTCTGCTTGTTCAAGTGGCTAATAGAATTGAAATTTCAAAACGCAAGCCGGTCTTATTTGGCCCCATAGAAACTTATGGGAAGATAAGGAAAATCCAAGGGAATCCTATCAATATTCTAGAGCCCCGGCGGCGGCGGCAAAGTAACAAAGGCTTTCTCTCCTTCCCCCGCAAACTCATTGAGGACTGAAATCGACCTCCGTCCACAAAAGCGACCAGGTCCAATAGTCTTCTTCATCATCTTCCAAGAAGCACTTTCGATATCCCATACTTTCTCCAACACACGGTCGCCTGGTTGTTCCCATGATCGAGGATTGAAAGCAGGCATGTGGAGTGCGTGGTTGAGAATGTTGTGGATAAGTGGATAGAGACTTTCGATTCGTCGGGTGTAGGGTAGCCAACTCAATGTGTATGGGTCGTAGGCTACTCGAACGTAGGGGTTCATGAATATACCAGTAGAAATGGAAGTGTTGAGACCATATCGAAGGTACGTTAGGTCTGCGTGGACGAGGCAGCATTCTGATGCGTCCCAAAATGGGTCGGTTTCGTACCGAAATCTTAAGGGCGATGCTTCGGTTTCTTCAGAGGGTTTAGCGAGTGTGGTGCTGCTAGAAAGGTTGTCGATGTTGCTCTGGAATGGAGATGCATCAAAGGCAACCATGCCTCCCCAACATGAACGTACTCGCACTGCATCGCTCTGGTCGAGGACATCCTGTCTGCTCTGTCCTTTACCGGCTGTAGTAAACCAAGGGTAGAAGGGCAAACCAGTTTCGTGACCCTCAAAATCCCTGCTGGCATATCTGTCGTAAAACTTGAAGGGATTCATAAAGTCGACTGCACAAGCAGCGCTATATTGTGCATTTCCAGTTGCATCCACATTGGTGGAAAACAATAAGTGCAACGCATCGATGGGGTTGAAGGCGACATCATTAAGATATAGGAGTTTATCGAATTTTGTAGATAAATTCGTTTGGAGAGGGCGTAAAGCTCTATTTCTGACTTCCGAAAGAAAAGCGATTCGCTTGATTCGTTTCTCGCCATCTGGGAGACTCACACGGGGGAGCTCATCATGGGACATATGATTCATAACCAGAGAGGTGTTGCCTGTAAGGTCATTAGCGACAAGGGGTTTCTTGGGTCATCAAAGTGCCCACAGCTCAATTGTCCACCAAGAGACTCCAATGCTTCTCTGGCTTGATGATCCGGATCATTCTCGTAAACACTGAGATGGACATTCTCCGGGCCCAATAAATCTACCAACTCCTTGACAGCACTTCCCCATTGTCCACCAACTATAGACCCATGAGGATCATTCAGAGTTGCAGCAATAAACACTTTCTCGCCGTGAATATTTCCTCTCCCAGCTCGATTAGAATTCAAACATATCCTCTCCAACGCCTGATAATGTTCCGGTAACCTGGCATATGACGGCAAGAAAACACCTGTGAACACAATCATAAAAACACAAACACCCAAAAACCCCAAAACTATCTTACAAAGTCCCCACAAAACAAGTCTGGGGGTACAACGTCTATCACTAGGAACGACAAAATGGAACAACCTCCTCGAAGCCCCCCGAAAGGGTACCCGTCCCCATGATATTGATTCCTCGTCGAGATACGAACTGGAAGGTCGATATTTATACGTTTTGTAACCATCACCCGACCACCAGCGTCGGGGAAAAGCCAGACAGTCGGGTCGTGGTGGCCAACCGATGGGCAAAGGGTGCTCCCAAGCTAAACCCGGATGTGACTTGGTCGATGACAGAGCGTCTTCGTGATCATAGTCTCGTCCCGGCGTTTCCGACGACAGGGACGTTTTCGGCAGTAATTCATATGTCTCTGCTCTAATCCGATCATCGAAAGGAGCCATTCCAATTATGGAAAGTGGGAGGTTTTGTAGCTTCGGATTTCTTAGCGTAGAGAATGCCGAGTATTAGAATAGTAAATTGAAGGCTACGGAGGTTGTGGTTTTTTTTTGTCGTATCTTCTAGGGGGGATAATTAGAAAAGAGTGACTTGTTAATGAATTATTAAAGAAGCATCGGTTGATACTAATTAAAAAACAAAATCGATAAAGTGCAGATAGCTTCTAAAAGTCCTTTCTTCACCATATTGTGGAACAAAAATACGTGGACTTTTGGTGGATCTGTGTTTGTTGATTAGGGGCGTGAACAACTTCCGACCTATCCGTTGTGTACGCGTCGCTTAGATTTGATTCGGTTACTGGCATTCGCATTCGGCGCCGGTATACGAAGACTTCTATAATCAGAGTTCTTGGCTTCAGCCTTACTCTGACAGTGGCAGTGAAACCCGGTAGAGTCTAATATAATTCTGTCAGCATTCAAGGGGTCCAGTATTGGTTACATTCGCTCAAATTACATAGACACAACACGTAAGCGAAATCGAATGAGAATAGCATTTCGTACCTACGAGTATTTTGCTTTGGTTCCATAATCTTATGAATATGATTCAACAAAAATGGAGAGGCTCGGAAAGCCTCTAAGCTTTTCATTCGCAGCTTAATAAACCCTGTTATATGGGTTAACACTTCGCTTAGGGGAAATTAGACAGGTATACCACGCGGTGGACAAAAAGAGTGGCGGAACCGAAAGTAAATATAAAATCGTAACCTAGACTTTCAGCGAAATACCATAACCTTTAATTTAAAATCTCTAAAAATCTTAGATATTATTTAGATAATTCTATTTATTTAGGTCGATTTTGTTGCCGATTTTTATTATTATAATCAACCTTTATGAGCGTCGTATATCACTTGTATATAACTTGTAGAGGGATTTCGAACACGCGATTTTAGTGACGGATTATCGTAGAATAAGGTATAGGATTTATACTAAATAGCTAACATCGTCCGAGCCAGTTATTCTATTAGCGGATGTAAGTAGGTTACGTAAGGGAAGTCTAAATAGCCTTAAATATTACTTAGAACCAGACTTGATTAAGTACTTAATTGTAGGATAACTCGCGACCTGAGCGTGGTTAGTAATAACTGACACGGTCCCCTCCAAGCCCTATAAGTTAGGTATCTTTATACCTTTAGTATAGTCGTTACACGGCTTTTGTCCACCTCTTGGAATAAACTTAACTACTAAATTATTCATAAACATCCACGGCAAAATCACTCTATTGGTATTTTTCAAATATTTTTATCCCTTCTAGAGTATCGAGGGAGCGAAAAAACGTGCACGTAAAAGTAGGTATAAGTGGATGATAACTAGGTCGAATTAAGGCTCAAATACTTAGAGATACTACCTGGTTAGCCGAATTAATATAATTTATAGGGAAGATATTCTAGAAGTAAATACCTTTACTCTATTTTCACTCCACTTTTACGTGCACGTTTTTTCGCTCCCTCGATACTCTAGAAGGGATAGCGCTACTATCCTGAGCTATATATATCTTTAAAGTATACCACTTTTCCAGAGGTACGTACGAGCTCTATACTTTTCAAGTTTTTCCATCTACCGCGAGGTATACTTAGTATTTAGCAGATATACTAACAAGGTCGCATTCTTTTAGAGAGTATATTATTATTTCCACGCATCTATATAAAAGTAAACCAGATCTTTTCTCTTGTTAAAGTTACTAATATAGCTAAATAAAGTATTAAAAGTAGAGTCTAGAAAGCTATATAAGAGTATCTAGAGAATCCAAGGTACGAGAAAAATCGCTAACGTGCCTCCTAGATCACAAGATCCTCTTTCCTTTTCCACGTAGGAAAAACCCCAACTTCAAATTTCGCCCATCACATCAAATCAATTCATTCCGTACTACTCAGCCACACTTCAAAAAAAAAAGAATCCAATGCGAGTAAGCTCAAGAAGCGCGAACCGACTAAAACTCAGTTCCCCTTACATACTAGCGTAACACAAACCATCAGGGATAGATAGATGGGAGCTTACGTACCCCACTGCGCCATGTCAGCTCTGTACTTATAATATTTCACAGCCCCAGACAATACGTAATAAAAGGGTAGGCAGCCTTTGGCCGTATCTACCACTTACTCGTACATACACCACTTCGCTTTATCCCTACGGTAAAAAGATGTTTTCTCAAGTGTATCCAAAGCTAACATAGGTACTATCCCTTCCAGAGTATCGAGCCCCAGGTGCTCGATACTCTGGAAGGGATAGTAATCCAAACCTAATAAAGCGCTCAATCTACTAGTAACTAAGAACCTACGAGCAAAGAAGTAAAGACATATATAGTTACTATAACTTTTCCCATTTTGATTTCTTTCTATTCTACACTAACCAAAAACAACGTAGAAGGGGTATTCCATTACGATTCAAAGCCAAAGTCGGAAAAAGAACGCCCGAAAATCCCCTTAATTCAATCCTCTCAGAACACCAAAGAACCCGCTTTGAACCGCATCTCTCAGACTAGAATACGTCCGATTCTCACCCATTTTCGGTACATCAAGCGTTATGTCCGTCAAGATTCCATTCCCCCCATCTGTAGCCGCAGCCGCAAGCTGCTGGAGTCCCGTGTTTGCAATCATCGTCATGGCATCAGTATTGCCAAATTGTGATGCTCGCTTACTATTCCTCATCTCTCGTAGCGTACCCTCAAAGGCCGAAGGCACGGAGCCGGCTGGAAGAGAATCTAGTGCTTCCTCAGCTACTTCTCTCGTGCCCTCTTCGAAAGCGGTCAAATCGACAAGAACCAAGGCAGCGAGAGAGGCGGGGTAATATACCAAGGGCTTATTGAGAAATGGAGATTGACCAACGCAAGAGGTGATATGTTTCGCGGCCATTAGTAACTCGGATGGATCGGGCCAGGCATTTCGAAGCTCCAAGTATATTCTTACATGCCAATAGCACATAAGGACAAGGGGTGAACTACTTAATGAAGCAGGAAGAGTCTCACGCCAGCGCTCCACCTCACCCCGAAGCACATCTTCAAGCAATTGAATGACCGGAACACCGAGAGAGGGAATGTCTTTTGTAGTTACATGAGCCATAGAAATGTGACCAAGGATAATAGAAAGCCCTAGATAGTTAGCAAAATTCTCATGCATAGCACAAAACAGACTTACGAGCTAAGTGGTAGAGGGCGTCGCCCAAAATCTGTTGATCCTCTGGACGAACGACAATACTTGACTCGGGTATTTGTGACGGGCTCGAAACACTTGAAGCATGCCATCTTTCCATGATCACCAAGATCCACCAGATTCTTCGTGTGACATTCTCTTCTGCGTCGACATCGTTTGCAACATTGTTATCTTGTCCTCTGTACTGATGTAATTTAAAATCATATGACAGCGAAACAGCGCTAGATAGCCAAAATGATCTAGAAGATCCAGCTTTACCTCTCACGATGAGGATTTCGGATGCGATCGCCAAGAGCATTGTTGCCTGGAGATATACAAGAGTTGTTGAAGTCGATGGGTTGTTTTCATATTGAAGCGCGACCACAAGCTGGGAAGCTCTTTTTAGACTCTGTTGAGCATTGTTTTGATCAGGAGAAGTCTGAAATGCCTGCGCAGCTACAAAGAGAGATTCGTGAAACGCTTCTCTGAAGACACTAGGGCATAACGAAAGTCCGGTACTTAACCTATCCTTGGAGTGATGTAGTATCGGATAGGTTGGATGTATCAGGGTATAATATCTAGTTATTGTCAGCCAAAGTACAGAACAACGAGCGACAGATTCACGTACGTGGTCACAACCTCCTCATTCCAGAAATTGTGTTGAGATTTGGCAAGGTCAACTGAAGCATCAAAAGAATTTTGCTGGCTCGAGGTTTCAGGTGCCTTGCTCCACTGTGCAGATGGATGAAGGCCATTCTGATGATAATTTGGTTCCCGGAATACCTGAGCCTGCCGCGAGTTCTCTTGCCTTGTAAGGCCCCCAGTCTGTCGATAAATCTGATAAGAAGGACCGAAATCAGTAGAGAGATTTGAAAAGGTTCTTTTCCTTTGTGTATTCTCGCTATTCGGAGGCGGAGAAAATTCATCGGATTCCCTATGCTGTAAGTGATCACCCACAAAATTGGCCGGCGCATTCTCTCCTCCATTCGCCGCTACATGTCCCTCGAGGGTGTGAAGTCTGTCTGCGAGCTCCTTGATGTATCTTTTTGATACCAACATTAGCTCTGATCGATCTGCACTCTCATTTGGATATAGATACCCTTTACTTGGACCCCTCTTCATAGGCACGCGACTGAACTTGCAAGTCATACCCACACGCTTACAACCCGTGCATACTTCGTTGTTGCCATCCTCTGAAGCATCGCACTTGACCTTCTTGCGCCGACATTCATCACAAGCTCTTGATACCTTTGATCTTTTCCTGGGCGCAGTCTGGTCTTCTTGGGGCATGTACTGACTTCCCATTTGCTCCATCGACGAGTGTGCTGGTTGCAACATTGGGGAATGGGCCGGTGGCAATAACGGTGTACGACTTCCTTGCTCTTGTCCATAATGCTGCTGTTGTTGCTGCTGTTGCGCGATAGCCTCATGGCTTCGTTCGTCCTGACCGTCCGTCATTACTCCTCCAGGCGAAGCGGTACTCATATTTGGCTCAAGACCGCGGGTCAATCGAGCTTCAAGGTCGAGGTCGTCGGCGTTAGGCAATTCGGAATCGCGATGCTGCTGGTTGTTGTTGGGGTAGCTGTACGTGGTAGGGCCGTCGGTACCCAGCGCATTTGGGGAGGAATAGGACGACATTTTCTAGGACCCGATCGCTTCTCGAGCGCGCCTACCGCTTTTGGCTGGAGTGAAGGGGAATCGGAGAAGCACTACACAGTGCGCCTAGCAAGGGTGTTAGCTTTGATATTGAAAGTACTTATACCGACCTATTCATGGTGGTCTCGGTACTCGAGTACATGGAGCTGACGCACGGTATGACGGTCCCCACGCGCTGGCACCCCCAATTCTGCCTCAATGAACTTACTTCCAAGCTGATCAGTAGCAGCTGATGAATGCGATCAGATTTCTACGCGTGTGCCTGACGGCACTACAGTGGTGTTGTGCGCAACGTCGTTGAATATGTACGCTATCCTTTCAGGCTTTCAACCGACAATTGATGTCTGCGGGAGAGCTGAGGAAGAACATTGAGTGCTAGGGTTCTCAGCCAATCGGCAAATGTCATAATCTTATCACGTGATCATCCTCGAAGTTTCGTACCCCTCAAGGTTAGAGACATGGCTTGGATCAGGGGGAAAGAACACTCCACGTGAAGGTGAAGTCTACTTATTTTGTACACTCCTAAGACGAGAATTGTGACTGTTTCAATTGTAGAGAAACTTCTTGGTATATTATTGTCTCATGAGCCTTAAAATAGATGTCCTGTTGTAATTCAAGGTAACACAAGCGAACTCCCAAAGCGACTGGAGAATATAATGTCAAATCCCACAAAAGCTATTGAGGGGAAAGATCGATTGGCGATAATAGAAGAATCAGAATGATCGTCCAAGGGTGATTCCTCTTGTATTCTCCAACATGTAGATCCACAGCAACTCTTCTATCCTAATATCCCACCACTACAAGCACAATGTCCATCTCCAACTAATGAAGAGCGCCTCCCTTTCATACCACCAAAGCACAGCACAGACAATCCGGGGTACGCAAATCCAAAGGATCAATCCCAGTCTCTCCCCAACCCAAAGTCAAGCTCGACCCGGCTTTCCGGTTGGAAAATCTAATCCATATCCAGTTTCGTTCCAATCACGTCCCTACATCATCACCAAAAGAACAAAAGACAAGAAACCATCCATTTTGCCCCAAATACTCGTACCAGGGGTGGAACAAATAAAATCCCCGGTCAAGGCCTTAAAACAGGAGGCTAAATACACCACACCCATTCGCACGCTACCCACAAAGCACAGCCTATACCTTACGGAAGAAAAAGCCCCTCCCATCCAGCCTCATCGATCAAGCGCCGCAAACCCCGAGATGGAAAAGGATGGGGAGAAAAGGGAGCAATCTAATCATCTAAGCAACCCGACCAGCCGGTAGACACTCCAATGAGCACAATGCAAAGGATAAAAAAACGTTGTGAAGATCCGTGGAAAACACCGTCTTAAGTGACCGGAATAGGAACACGGAGAATGGAATGCTTGCTACTGTATGTAACTAACCGACATGCCTTCCAAAACATGTACATAAGGTAAGTATTTCATATCCTCGTACATGGCTCGCTCCCGGTAGACAAGAAAAGCAACCGAGATTTATTTTTTTAACTATTAGCGTAAGTTAATTCCAAGTACTAAAATATTTAAAATATCTAGAACAATTGCCCTTATTGTGCTATCGTTTTCGATAAATCATTTTAATTGTTCCAAATAGATAATATAATATAGTGGTTTTTAGTTAAGTAAGGATAAGATACAAGAGGTCTCTGCCACTTTTCTAGTCCACATGGAGACACGGTACAGTACCCAATATACCAAACATACCTACTAACCTACAAACCCCCAAATCCCCTCCTTGTACCTATATACTCCGGACCGAGAACGATACTCTTCCCAACCATACCCTACCCTACGCCACCAACCCAACCCAATAACTCCATCTTTCCAGATTCCCGGCCCAGTTACACAATCACGGTAAGAGGGGGCGGGCATTACTCTGTACACACATGCGTTATAAAAAGAGTATTATCCTAAAAGATCTTACACAACTAAAACAATTCTACGAATAGTTCAGAATAATTGTTACTTTTCATTTCTTATCATACGAGGTGAAATGGGACAATTAAGTTACTTGTGCCAGATTTTTGGTATAATGACTTTTGATAGCGTGTACAGAGCAGTAGTGCCCACCTCTCTTACACAACGGCTCCTGACGGCCTCCGCCTCCAAAACCGCACCGCACCGCACCTGACTAACCAACTAACCACCTTTCCCATCCATCACAATCTCAGCTTACCCAGCACGTAATCCTAAAGTAAATCCCCTCCCCCTCCCATCCCATCCCAAGAAACTCGGAGAAGTCTACTGTAAACGAATAGACGAAATAATAATATAAAAAAGTAGATTCAATTCATAGGTAGATTCCATACATCATCCTTTCCTGTAGCGTGCAATCCACACCTTACCTAATTATTCACCCCAAAGCTTCACCGCGGTACTGGAATATCAAAAGGAAATGGATCGCTACTCGTACATGATGACCTGGCAGATCGGTAGAGCTAGGTAGAGAGCAGGGAGGGACCTTCTAGCATTACCCCGCTAACCATCCCCAACAGGAACCTTAATGACGGGGCCAGATGCTGAGATGCAAAAGAACCTGAAACCCCAGCATACTTCTCTTCAACCCTTTCAATTGTAGCATGAAAACGTGGAAGATTGAAATCGAAGAAAATTTTGATCTGCGGTCTTACCACAATGTACGTCTAGAAGACTCTGAAGAAAAGTAGAGAATTATTATGTACAACAGCCAGCCAACGTCAAGACGGTTTCAAGATTGTGTAGTGTGGTATTGCAATATGTAAATTCGAATCTATGGACAGTCTAAACACATGCTCGTAAACAACTCCGGCTCCGTATTTCATCAGGTCATCGGCGGATTTATCCAAAAACGAAAATTCGTCGAAGGCCTGGTACCTTTCCAAAATGGTTATAGACCCCAAATGTCGTCTGGTAGATCTCCAGAGCCATCATTCAATGGCACATTGGGCACAAAATTCTGCATCCAAAAAGCATCATCATCAGTAGAGAGTATTGGAAAATTGACGTTGTCGTCGAATTGCGACAAGTTTTGATTTGTCTTCCCATTTTCAAAAAAGGTATTTGCTTGGATTCCATGATTGGTCGAATAACCATTGGAACCCAGACCCCCTTTAAGGAATGTCTCCATATCGAGAGATTCTGCGTTATTTCCAGCCAGCATCTGCATCTGGGGTATTCCCATAAAGGATGAAGCTGTGCTGAGTCGGTAGCCATCAACTTCACCACCAAAGTCCGAAGTATCGAAGTCTGATCCATACTTGATGTTTCCTACTGACGATTGGGTATTTGGATCACTTAATCCAAAGTCTTCTACTTCAGATATCTCTCCAGACGTTGAGGTGGTAGTGAGAGCTGGCTGGTCCATACTACTAAAATCATATCCAGTAAACGAAGGAGGCTGACTGAATGATGAAGTTGCGAAACTGTCGCTGTTATTGAAATCGAGTCCATCATAGTGGGACCAGTCGATGGAAGCTGCGTCGAGGCCTGCAGAGAATAATGGTTGTTCGTGGTCTGTAATGCTAGAGTATGTGTCTAAGTTGGGCATATATTCTCTCGATATGTTGGACAAATCCAATGGTGGAAGCATTGAATTCCATTGATCAACTTCCGTCGCCGGCGTGACAACAGGAGATGCGTGTTCAGACTTGACCTTTCGCTGCTCCTGTTGAGCGCTAACGATAGAATCCTTGATATGGGAATCGCTATGCAAGGCATCAATTGTATTTGTGTGCGGCAAGTTGTCGACGGAGCGATTGGCCAACCCGGCGGGAGAGGATCCATGGATTGAGTGTGCTCTTGAGACAGTATAAGGCTGACCGCATTTGTGGGCCATTGTGTTATGCTTGTGTACAGGCTTATGGTGACCATTGACAAAGGATGTCAAGCTATTCTCGGATTGTACCGTCTGAGCTCGGGGTCTACGTCTCTCATTCACGGGTTGTACGGGCTCGTCTGAATCGGACTCGGGAACGGGATCCAGGTGCTCCTTTTTGAGGGCACATAAACAGCGACCGCCATGACTGCAACAGCAGCTATCTGTTGTTAAATTATCAGAAACTGCTGCTGTTATACCTCGGGAAAATAGCACGAAAGCTTACCCTGAGAATCGCTCCCATCTTGTGAGCAAGCTCCTTTCGCATGTGCCTTTTCACTGCCACATTCGCAACGAACGTGGGCAGAGCGTGATTTGCGGAGGGTTCTACAATGGGTACATTGTGATACTGGTCGACCCTGGGAATATGTCAGATTAGATACTTTCTGCCACCCTTTGTGGATATGGCTACCTTTTTGTTTATGTGTTGCAACGGACGATCCGAGTGTTGGCAGTTGCTCACACGATGGCCTCGCACACAAGCCTCGCAGGCATATTTCTCGCCTTTAATCAACATCGTCTCTTTCGTCTTGTAGTAGGTGGAGGAATTGGTAGGTGATTGGGGAGGTGGCGCCGGACGACCGTAAACGGCCGACTCGGTCTACCAGGAGATAGGTTCACGATCAAGGTGAAGGGATGGTTGGTTGTGAGCAGTCGCAAAGGACTGCCGAGTCGAAGAATCGAGTCGCGAGAGGAGCAGTTACAGGGTCGAGGGTAAAAAGCGGAAATCGACGGTATTGCTGCTCGAGGGGTATCTTTTTTCAACAATCGCTCCAAACTGGAAGAGGACGAGGACACCAACGCCAAAAAAGATATGCGACAGTGAGAGGAGTGGAGAGGCAAGCCTTGCGCCGAAACGGCGACGGCTGCTAAAGCGGAACACCCAGGCCTATGTGGCGACCAAAATGAAGAATTCGCAGAATGCTGGCGGGCAGATGAGAGAGAGTAAAAGCGATCGGAAGTGGGCGATGTGGATGGAATTATATGAGGGTACGGCGACCGACGTAACCTTTAGCCGCTGCGGTTGCCGGGGTGCCTGAGGCAGGGCTAGGTTTCGAGAGCCTGGTGGTCTTGCTCTGGCTCTGGAGCTGGACCTGGAGCTGGACCTGTTATCCTCCGGGGAGCAAGCGAGCCCTGAAAACTGGGGCACGGTGAGGTGTCTGGTGTTTGGTGTTTGGTGTCTGCAGGTTGACCGAGTTGGCAGCAGGTGGGAGGGAGGAGGGAGGAGGTACCTTAGGTACAGTGGCAGTTGTATTGGGTGGTGCAGCTGCAGAGGCGCAGAACTGGATTTCTGGTGTTCGGTGGACGGTGGACCAGTGGTAGTGACAATGAGGGTACTCGGGTAGGAGTACGCAGAGGGACGGTTCGGAGGGATAGTTGCTAGTGTGGAAGTACTGAGTACCAGTACTCAAGTGCCATACGGAGTATATCATATACGGCCAAGGGCAATCAAAGGAGGAGTATGAGTGTTGCTGGTGGATGGGTGAATGCGGACAGAAGCGAGTCTTCGCTACGAGTACTTGAGTAAGGGTGAAGGGTAATAGAAGTAAGTTACTCGTACTGTCACCGGCACAAGACGTCCGATGCGCATATCGTCTTGTAGGAAAACACCATACGGATTCGTATAGGGTTTCTCCAGAAAATTTTCCATTCCGAGTCTTCTGATAATGCTCAGATTTTCCCTTTGCATGTACCACAGACGACTCTCTCTCTCAGAGATAACAACAGCGGCTCGAGTTCGCACGTCAGTCCCCATCCCGCTGGCAATCATGGAGTGTCCAGTCAGTTCTTTGTTTCAGCCCGTAATCGGATTATCGGTCGGACCATTTGTGGTTACCACCATTAGGTATTGATTTCTGAGTTCCCCATGGATCGCCCATGGATACCCCATCTGGGGGTGGCCTGAAGAGAGAAAAAGCACACAGCCCCAACTGGAATTTACGACCAAAACACCAAAGCTTATGTCTTAGAACGCCGACGCCCTGTCATCCTGCCCTAGGCCCTCTGCTCTGTACCCGCGGCGCGCCTGGTAACTCGAGCAGCGTGATCTAGACATGAATCGGCACTCTCGCCCAGGGAAATAGTAATATCACTCTATTAGTATTGTGGTGGTAATAGCAATAGTCAGAAAGACCCCATCCGGCACTTCGGACGGACCTCACTATTGCAATTCGGATGTATCCATTTCCTCGGTCCTCGCTCACAGCTTGACCGCAAGGACTTGACACTTGCTGCAGACGACGTCGTCAACTGCTCCAAGTAGGGGAATACTACCCCTCCAGATTGTACGACCAGAGCAGTTAGTAGCTAGGCTCGCTAGGATAGTAACTGCTTGCATGGTGCAGTGCATGGGATTACTGCATCAAACCCGATTTCACATGGCGTACAGCAGCAATCCTCGCTTCTTGCACTCGAGTTTGTCTTGCCCTCCAAACACTGCACCTGCACTTGCCAATAATAATGGCCTAATAATGAGGGGAGGAAGCTGGAGATGTTACCCCACGAAATGCCATCAAGCCAGCAAGCCACCGAACACTTCTCCAACACTTTTCTGTGGTCGGTCTTGTCCGGGAAAGGCACAGCGAGGCTGAGTTGGAACTTGGATTTGATCAATTGACTTGTCGTGATTGGAGATGCCCCTCTCAACCCCTCTGAAAGCGGTTGCCGTCTGGTCATCTGCTACCGCTCCAGTCGCTGGATAGCGAACAATTCGACGACGGCTCCGAGAATGTTACGGATCCCTTTCTCTTGTGCTACATCCACATCCACCTGGACCTGGACCGTCTCTTCTGTCAAGCCTTCTCCCCAAAGCCATCAACAGATAAGTCCAAGGATGGTGGTGGGATGGATTCCTCCCCCGCCTATTACTCCATTGCAATATCCGCCATACATGGTACAGATCTACCATCATTATCATGGACGGCGTCCCGGCCAGCTTGGCTGCAGAGCCTTTTCAAACAATCAAGTTATTCCCATGTAGGGGACATAGGCATACGTAAGTTTGTCAATCCGAGGTAGCTGTATCTACGCGGGCCCCCCCGCGCGGGTCATATGGTGACCATTGGACATTACATTGCCAAAGAAAGAGAACTGCAAAAGTAAAGTGTCCCCTGGGAACCACCACCACCACCAGCACCAACATCAGCAGCTGCAATGTCCTGCATAGTACCAGTAGCGCTAATCGTTTCCCGGTTCCTCCCCACGCTGGCCTCCGCGCTTTGCTTCCTTTAAAAGGTTTCACCGCCAGAAAGGAAGGGAAAGGGGAAAAAAAGGTGCATCCTTCTTCGCTCTCCCCAGATGTACTTCCGTCCTATGGCAAAAATGGCGCGTCACGGGACTCGGCCCTGCATCTCCAGCTCTAACTCCGAGGGGCTGCAACATTTCCATGTATCCATCGTCTTACATTCAACAATGATCTTTTCAATAACAATTACCTTCAATTTTCAATTTTGAGGAATATCAGATTATGGATATCTGTCTGACTCATCAAAAAAACTGCTTCCAAGGTTTGGTGTGAGGAGGCGGCTCTGCGGGGTGTTCCTGAGCTCGATCGCTCCAGAGTTTAATTATTAGGCAACCGGAGATCGAATCATTCTTTTAGTCCAAACTTTATTTCATCTGTCAACTTATTGTTGCCTTGTGGTTTTCCAACCTGAAGAGCGGTCAAGATGTAGTCAAGGGATACTAGGAGAAAGCAACGTGCTACTTCAATCCAAACTCATTACCGAATATCTTCACTTTGGACCTCAAAATCAGCTTAGCACGAAAGGACCGCTGATTCAGAACAGTCACGATGCGATAAAGAGTCAGCCTTTTATACTTTGGTCACCGAATACAGTACAGATACCTAGGTACTCAAGTATCAGGCTTGTCCGATGTTACCAATAGGGCATTAGCTGGTGTTGGTTAGTAGATCAGCACCGTTGGTCCCGAGGTCCTTTTTAGTTTTGTTTGTATCGGGTTCGGTGTCGCTACAGTACAACAGTTTCATGAAACTTACTGTCAGACCCGGTAAACACGACACGTATGTACAAGTACGTACACACTGTGTACGTTCCAAGATCCAAAATCTACATTCGTTCGGGTCAGTTGGCCAATGCTCCTTTCTAAGTTCCGGCTTTCATTCGTCATTTCTCCACGCTCTTACTATATCCCATCATGAATTTTCCCCTACCGAGCGTCGGCATCACTACCTGTAGTTTCGAGTGTCTAGGTACCTCGGTCTCCCGCAAAAAAGAATAATGGCAGTGACTCCTATCTTGTAAGCGAAAGTCGCTATGAGATATTTGACTATCCGAGTTATTTAGACCAATCAAAACAATTCACTGAAAATCATCGGACATTTAAAGTCACTGTCCCAAAAGATTTAGAACATTCAAAACCTTTCTACCAACTTACGCTTGTCCACCATGAGCTTGAATATTGCCAATAAATTCCCAGTCCTACCCCCACAAGATTAAACATCCAACACCGAGAGATAAGCGTCGCCAATCTAGCCTTATTTCTACTTCTAAGAACTGTCGGTATACAAGGAAGTCTCCATCCTTCCTATCCTTACACTCCATCTTCTCTCCGATAAGCAACAATTCATATCCGTAATTTTGTCGACGGTGTAGTTAACGCTATCTCCCTTTTCACCATCATGCGTCACTTGGGCACAAGATCTCGTACTAGCCTTGCGTCGTGCGACTAGAAACGTTGGCATGTTTCTTGTCTTGCTTGAGTAGTGTACACAAAGTTTCTGCAGCGAATCTGTTTTCTTCCTTGATTCCTTGCCATTTTTTTTTCCTATCTTTCTCGTCTGGGATGGGACTGCTCAGTTGTCATATTCAACCGAGATGGGAATTTGCGAGATAGGAGATGAGGGTCGTAACCTCGTATGGGCACCACGAGTATGAATTCCGCATTCGCAGTATGAAGATTTGTAGATGGGATTCTCTTTGTGCTAGGCATGCATTCCTGATTATCCTGTTTCCCCATCTCCGATTTGTGGTTTCCAATTTTTCGCATCGCCAGTTCTCCTTTCCTTTCCTTCCTTCGTCAAATCATAACACCACCTCCTAGTGGACAAGAAAAGTGGCAAAGAACTCTTCGATCTTATCCCAACTTATCTTAAAACCATTACATTTTATTATCGATTTCGAACAATTAAAACAATTTTTCGAAAACGATAGTACAATGCAGGTAATTATTCCAGATATCCAAAACAACTTCGTACTTAGAATTAACTTACGCTACTAGTTTTAAAAAATCGAATTTCCGCCATTTTCTTGTTCACTAGGAGACCACCTATCGATACATTATCCAAACATAACCTCTGCCCATCATACGCTGCGGAAAATCAAATCATCCTCCCTATATCGTGTTTGCAACCCATCTCCATCACCATCATTATCCCAAGCTCCTCAGTTGATCTTCTTCCCCGTCGTCGCGCCCCGGTTCTTGGCTTGGTAGTTTTGATAGAGGTAGAATCCCGCAGCTGCTAGACCGATGATAACTATATTGCCTATTATTCTTCATTAGCATGCATTCTCATTTCCTCCTCTCCATCCCCTTTCCTCTTCCCATTTCCCATTCTCTGAAAATTTGCGGAGTAACTTACTCAAAACAAAATTCACCAACCCTCCAAACGTCTTCGCCAACCCCGAGATGGTGGTTCCCACAGCATTAATCGCGCCGCTGAAGAGGTTCAGGATCCCGCTGATGACGCCTTCGAAAAGGGCGAAGATGGAGGTGAAGAAGGAGACGATGGCGCCGACGATGGAGTTTACCAGGGAGGTTAGGGAGTCGACTATGGAAGGCATTTTTGCGTTTCTTTACAGGATTTGGGTGGTTGGTATGGTGAGGTACGAGTTTAGTAGTTGTAAATTGTAAGTTCGTAGGTGTACTTGCAAATGTGATTTTCCTTTTGCGTACGAAGAAAAGAGGAGGAAGAGAGATTGAGGTAGGTGTGGCTTAATATATGGACTTTTCTTCCTATCTACTTGCTCTACTTGTAGCGGACTGGATTCAGGTTGCGGAGCGCAATCCTGGACTCTTTTCGCGGGGTTATGGTATGTGGCGCATGTATATGATCTCACTGCTTTGAATGAAATGCGTGAAGGGGGTTGGACCGTTGGATCATCTAACTGCTTTCAATGACGCTGTTTAAGCGTTACGTCACTGGATATTTTCCGCTGCGTGTTTGGATGTGGCTAGATGGACTGTGGCGTTTTTGTTCTTTGTTGGTGTGGGTGCTAACTCATTTGATAACGTAGAAAGATTTCTAGAGTTTACTCTACCGTTTTTGTTTATTTATAGTGTCTAGAGGTTCTGGTTGTTGTTACGTCAGTGGCGTAGGGTTACTGTAATAATATAGCTTGTGGTTTAGGGAGGCTTCTACTTGTAGTAGATAAGGAAAGTAGTACCTATAGAGAGATTATTTTTAAACTATTAGCGTAATTTAATTCTAAGTACTAAAATATTTCAAATATCTAGAATAATAGTCTTTATTATACTATTGTTTTCGATAAATTACTTTAATTATTCTAAGTAAATAATATAGTATAATAGTTTTAGGTTAGGTTAGAATAAAATAAAAAAGTTCTATACTACTTTTCCTATTTACCGGGCCGGGAAAGGGGGTAGCCTAGAGTATATATATTTCTACTAGGTAAATAGGAAAAGTAGTAGAGTAATTATTATTATTAAACTAAATTTAACTTATTAAAAGTACTAAAATATTTTTAATATTCTATAATAATTCCTTAGCTTATAAGAGTAATTATTAATACTTAAACTAACTTATACTAATAGAACTAAAAAGTAATCTCTATTATTCCTTTTATTTACTAGGAGCCTATTTATTATTCCTAATTACCCTATAGCATAAGTATATAAGTTTAGATATATAAGTTCAAAAGTAATAAACAAGAAGTTTTCAGTCCCCGTTAATGGCGGGGTGGTGTCTTGGCATTTTTCATACCGCGATATTCTAAATTGCTTCATTTTTGCGGGGGATCTACACGCCACGACGTTGCTCGACATCTACCTAACCAGGCGTCGAGACCGGTGGTTTATTTTAGCATGTTCTGAATGGTGTTTTCCTTTAAGATTTGCAGACAGAGATGGTCGTGTGAAATTTGGGAAGATTCTCTCTGAATTCACTGTCTCACAGTGTTTCTAAAGCTTGATGCCATCAGTCTATAGCTCAGTGAACCCCCTCATCCTTTCCACGCTCAAACAGGATTAAAGGCAAGAATAGTCCTCAAATGAGTCAAATATCCCAATGCCCTCCCAATCCAACACACGGGGATCCAAGCCCAAAAACTGGCCCCCAGAAATCCCCTTCCTCACAGCACCAATCTACTCCAAAACCCTCCAACAACACCACATCACCAGCCTCAAAACAAAAAACACCACAGACCCGACAATCCCAACAATCAGCACTGCCAAAGGACCCTGCCCCCTCGTCAAGATAACCCCCGTATCCACACCTTCCCACCCGGCACACGGACAAAACGGCCTCTTCGCAACCGCAGATCTCAAACCGGGCACGTTCATACTGCAATACATGGGCGAGATCCACGTCACCTTAACACCCATCTCAAATTCCAACTCCAACTCCAACCTTCATCCCAATCCCAATCAGACTCAGGATCCAGCCTGCAAAAGCATAAACCTAGAGATAGTAGACCCCCATGCAAACTCCAACTACGACCTTTCCCTCGACCGCGAATGGGGGATCGGTATCGATGCCGAGAAGTGCGGTACCGAAGCACGCTTTATTAATGATTATCGCGGGGTGGCGGCTGCTCCCAATGCGGAGTTTCGGGAGATTTGGGATGGGAATCGGAAGGAGAGGGGGATGGGGGTTTTTGTGTTGAGGGAGGGGAAGGGGAGGAAAGGGAGGGGGGTTAGGAAGGGGGAGGAGATTCTTGTTAGCTATGGGAGGGGGTTTTGGGGTGCTAGGAGGGAGGAGGGGGAGTAGTTTGGAATTGGCTTTCTTCAGTGGCTCGGTGGTATCTCTGAGTGTCTGTGTTAAAAGAGACCCGCGCAGGACTACGCAAGCAGCCATAAGTGACGTGAGTGACTTGACAGCTGTGGAACTATCTGTAACCTTTTGGGAACGAGGGTTGCTAATTGAAATCTTTTGGCAAAGTCAGAGGTTCAAAATCCCGAGAAGAGTTCACAAATAACTAGCTCTATTGCTGGGAGTTATCTGAAGTTTATCTTAAGTATTGAGATGGATTTTAGGTCACTAAATGAAAATCAAGGAGGCTCTCGGTGGACAAGAAAAGTAGCAGAGATCTCTTTTATCTTATCCTAACTTAACTAAAAACTACTATATAGTATTATCTATTTAGAACAATTAAAATGATTTATTGAAAACGATAGCACAATGAGGGCAATTGTTCTAGATATTTTGAATATTTTAGTACTTGGAATTAACTTACGCTAATAGTTAAAAAAAATGAATCTCTGCCACTTTTCTTGTCCACCGGGAGGGAGAGTACTGCATAGGAACGTGTTATTAGTAAAAGAGAAATGATCTTTATATGAGGGGATACAAATAGGTCATTTTATATAAATAAAGAGGGCAACGTACGTATGAGAGAAAATGAAGCCAGCAGCCTAAACTTACCATATGTCGAGAAAGTATTATAAGCATCCCAAGGAGTGTATGTTGTACAGTTATCAGGAGTTCAGTGCTTATAAAATCAACGGCCAGCAAAAGTCGAAATCTCAGCCTGTACGAGGCGCTGGCTACGAACCTAGGATTGCAATATTATCCTAGAGCTGATGAGATACTCTCGCATTCGTTGGAGCTAGTGTGAGCGTCGTGGTGATCCAACGAGGGTATCGCGACGTGGCCTCACCAGAACAGAGGAATGGCAGCCAACGCCACTGGATTTAAAAACCACCCAACCGTCCGATTCCCTGCCTTGCGACCAGGCACATCTTCGACATCTACGCGGTCGAATTTCTGAGCAGCAATGACTGCATC